>JXSR01S003509.1:37836-59092 GCA_000969725.1 Ophiothrix spiculata
TAATTTTATCAAGTGTAACAGATTCAGTAGTACTATTAAAGAAGCGTGTGTGATCTAGCAGTGAAAAATGAAACAGAAAATCTTGCACAAATCTATAAAAAAGTGGAGGGTTTCTTATTACCCTACCCTGTGGAATGAAGTCTTAAATATTTGGTAAATATTTGATACTTTTGGAAAAGGACAATAAAAGTAAGTAACCTGTGTTTTTAATTGGTTCTTTTAGAAAAGGACAATAAAAGTAAGTAACCTGTGTTTTTAATTGCATGCTTCCTATTTCTCATAATACAAATATGAAAAATCATCATTAAAGTGTGGAAATACGGCACTAAGTGACTCTTTGAAGGTCATCATATTTGATCATCTCAAACAACTGTTCCTGACACCCTTTGCTTATGTAAACAAAATAAATTGTGCTAACTGAGTTGGACAGGTGCTGCGGTCAGCCACTTAGGTGGAGTGTTGGCAATCATTGACAATGTTCATCATGTCTATCCCATCCCCAAAGGGAAAAAGAAAAAGCGCTTTGTACAAATGAAGTCTGATGAATACTATTGTATGGTAGAATGTGGTAAACGTATGCCACTGTAAAAACATTAATATTCAAGTTGATTCATTTTGAAATCAGTATTTAACTGTTGAATTTAATAAACAAATTTTAAATTGTAGTTTGAATAGATTACGTCCCAAATAAGTTTTGTCATTGAATTTGACTCTTTATAACCTGATCCCTCGACAGTCGTCTCAGACTCAAAATAACTTGTGCAGAACTTACCGGCAGTAAATTACGTTCATACCCAAGTCCCATATGATTGTGTGTGAATTAAACTGTAACAATATTATTGGTAAATTATGTTTTACAAGTCCAATTTGTTACTCACGTTTAGACGGTTTCGTCAACGGAAGACTTCTTCAGTAATGCGTCGACAGGCTGCTTACAGAAAGAACTTTGCACCCTAAGGATGATACAAGCCATAGGAGTGAAGCGGCCAAGTCGGCGCATTACTGAAGAAGTCTTCCATCGGAAGACGAAACCGTCTAAACGTGAGTAACAAATTGGACTTGTAAAACACAATTTACCAATAATATGATTTCATATCAGTCCTGATGAACTTATTCCAAGATAAACTGTAACAAGTTTGCTCAAACAATTGTTTTAAAAAAGCCAAATTCCACTTTGTCCCTGAAACCTAATCAGAATTCCAAGATATACTTAGAAATTAGAACAGAAAGTACAGAATTATCAGTATTTTGACTATTTAATTCCATTTTAACTGCTGGAGTTCTTCTTACTGCTTTAAGATGTGAGTTGAGCAGGCAATTATTTTGTTCAATGGTCTGATTGAATACCCCCATTGAATTTATATGATCCATATCCCTATTAATCCCAAGTACATAAAACAACTGTCATGCTTGATAAGAAATTGAGAGAAAATGTGATATTTGTTTCTTTGAATAAACTAAATACTCTTTTAAGGTCAATAAAAAATTACATGTTGTACATCCCGGTCCACTCTGATTTTTTAAGATTCTGAAATACTTTTTTTATTATTTATTCTTGTTTTTCCATAACTTTGCCGCTGAAAATACAGTGCTGAAAATAAATAACTTAAAAGTGCTTGATGATCATATTTAACACATTTCACATACTTTTTTCAAATCATTGGTAAAGCAATTTGGAAATAAAAAATCTGGTTTACACTTGTAACTTCAGGCGGTACTTCTCAAGAGTGATTAACTATCCATATTCCATTTTAAACGAGGGCATCAACGATGCATTACCAAGCTTCAAATTTCTGATCACTGATGTGATGGATATTGTGAAAGACACTTGGCGTAGTGAGGTTGCAGTTCTAAATTAATTGTGTTTATTATTCGAGATATGTACCTTTTACAGAATAATCAAGCTGTGGTTTAGTTGTTCATTATGTATAGCATACTTAGTCAAGAAATATCTGTGGAATATATGAATTAGCCAGTTCAATTGTTCTGTCTGTGCAAACAATGCATTTTGTAATTCGTAGTAGAATATAAAGTATCCTATACTTTGATTGACAGGTGTCATGTGAGGTGAAATTAATTCAATACTTGTAGTGTCAATTACGAGTCAGTGAACCAAATCCTTTGACCTTTAATGAGATAAGACAGAACATTTGAATTAGCTTAATGGTTTGTGGTGTCATTTTAATTTCACCAATTTCATCATGCCATTGATATCACGTATTTTAAAGGGGCATTTCATGATCCACATATCACCCTCAACGTCACCTCTATCAAATCTCAGTATTTTAGTTTATAAGAATCTTCAAGTGGTATATGTTACGATCCCCAATCAATTATATCATGTGTTTGCATTTTGGAGCAAAGTGAGAAAATGTGTCATTTTGTAATTATTGTTGGGGCCCTGACAGTAAGTCTTTTGTAGGTTAATGACTTGATTACTATGTGCTATATTTTGGTGATAGACATTTTCTTTCAGTATTTTTAAATATTTAAGTGAAGTCTGCTTTAAAGGAGCTTGGACTGATTTATGAAATGGTAATATTCAATGTCATATGATCTAAATTTAAAATTTTAGCTTAATCGGTCAAACTGTTCTAATTTTATTATCAAATTTGTATTTCAGAGCTGCCTATATGTTACTATGTATAATTATGGTTATCATAATTAGACACATTTTCTTTTATATCTCTAAAATTGAACATAACTCAGGTGTGAAATTCCACATGGCTTTTGGAGAAAATTAGGAGCAACATTTTGATACCCAGGATTGTTGTGTCGGATTTACATTTGAAGCAGACTTCATATATAATGAGAGAAAATGTCTACAAATAATGTGATTACACACAAATAATAGACATGCAAATATATGTGATGTTTCTTGCAAAGTACTTTAATATATCATCAGTTCAGTACAAAAATATATAAAACATGGTTAAAGTAAGAATATATACATTGCGTTGGATGTTTATACAAAGTAAGAATATATACATTGCGTCTAAATTGCTATGGTTTTTATATTTTCCTTTGTTGATTGCTTATGTAGTATCAGATGTTACAGAATACATCAAATTTATTGTTCGATCAAGCTAGGAAATCAGCACTGATTGTTTTAATGCATTTGATATTTTTGTGTGTAGATTTTGTCCAAATTTGAAATGATAACACCTAGAATTTTATTGGCTGATGAAATTAAGCAAGATGTATTGGCATTTTGAGATTTGCATCGGCACAGTTGTTATAATTGAGATGTGACGTTAATTCAGTCGTGAAGTGTTATGTGTTATTAGAATATCTCCAACAGAACTGGTTTATTCTTTCTAGTAATCACTACAACTACTTAATTGCTATTTTACAGATATTACTACTACAATAATCCATTTATTAACTTTCATTCAACATATTCAAATTTCATCTGACAATCATGTTTGATATGTGGTGATATTACCTCTATAGGCAATGACATACATAATATGAGTCCATTGATCTTATTAATGTTGTTAGGAGAGTCAAAAGTCTCGGTGATATTTTAATCTAGTGTCTAGGGATATTTCCACTTATTCAAGTTAGCTTTTCAACTGATAATTCAAATTTGTGAATAATCTGAGCAAATCCTGATACAAATGTTAACCTTATGAGACATGAATTCGCTACATTTTCTGTGTTCTAAACTGCAAGATAGTGGCATGTCCGATATGATGCAAAGTATAGGAAATGTGTTCTTTAAATTGTATATCATACATTAAAATACTAAAACATACAGTAATTTTAAAAATATATAAATATTGTATACAAAATGGCAAAATACAGGCTCTTTTTTACAGTTCCAAATTAATGAGTTAATTTTACAGAGATGAAAGCGTTGCTCCACATCGTTAAGAGTGGTAATGTCAGTCATGTTTTTGAGCTTTGTGGTAGAAGTGGTCAAGCGACATTTAGAGGACATGGTAGAAGACTATATTATCTGAATCTAAATCCAATTTGGAAACTTGAAAATGCGTGAAACTTTAATTGAAGTCTTTTTTTATCATATCTACTATGTTGGTTGAGTATAGCTTGAAAATTGGTTGAGATGAAATTTCAAAAATGGTTTGAGATGTGTGAAAACATCTCAAAACTATACTAACACAATACTATACTATCACATATATTAATTAAGTTTAAAGCAATAACATACTGAACTGTTTAAAAATGTCATTTATAGTTGTATTGTCTTAATTACTGAGGTAACTTAGAGATGTATGACATGAGTTCTGACATCAGGTTTACATGGGTAGTTGTGGCGAAATAACCTGCACCACATCGTTTACCAGAGTGAGTACAGCTGTCATTGGTGTTGCTTGGAGAAATTCATCCACTGAATCGAAGCCAGCTTGCTCCAGCACAGTACTGGATTCTAACAGTTTCGTCAGTTGGTCCCTGAAAGAAAGGAAAATAATTAGTTAACATTCTGCAATTTGTTGTACAGGACGATCTTCTGATTTTTACTGTAATTGTATAATTGTAAAATTGTATGGCTTGTCTGTTATCTGGATCATTTAAAATATTGCAATAATCTGGGCAATATCATGGAAAAAAAATTTGGGTGGGGGGTGGGGGGGGAGGGGAAATACCGAAGATATTTTCTTGCCTCCCTTTCAGTTTGCTTTCCCAGGAAAAAGGTTTTAGGTGCAATATCGATTATCTCAATTTCTCATAGCCATTTCTTTTGATCATTTTGTGTCATTATTTCAAATATTTTGCCTTTCTCATAGAAATTTATCTTGCTTCCATTTGCACCTGTCCCTTAAAATGAGATGCTGGTGCCGCCACTGCTTGTTGTATTGTAAGGCTGGTGGATTTCTTTGTCATATTGGCAGGATAAATTGAGAATTTGATAATATTCTCAAGGGTAAGATTTATTAAATGTGTTTAATGAAAATGGAATGATTTTAATTGACATCGGCAATTTTTTATATGAGATTATATCATGACATAAATATAAATCATTTTAAAAAGCATGTGAACTTACTGATTCTCATCTATGCCTATAACTGTATATGTTACCGTCACTGGAGCTTGCGGCTGCAAAATCTGAAAATGGGTATGGAATATATTTAGATATCAATTACGATTTAGGTATAAAGAGTATGCGATACACAAACTGGATCAAATAACACGTGCTCGATCATTTTTATAGTATTTTGACTCCCTATAGCTATCAATGTTTCAAGCAGGCGGTTGAAGATTTTGGGTTTGTATTGGTTGTTCTACATAGAATGTTCACACTGGTCAGGGTTAGAGTTGTGATCTCAATGTGACCTGGGATGACCTTAGGTCAAATTTTTGGACAATTCCCAAAATTTGACCTTTAGATGACATTAGACATTGGATGACCATCAGAACACTTGGGTAACGGTTGTATTATGTCTTATTTATGCAAAATAGCATATTGAGCTTTATTCTGTTGTTGAGCACCCTATTATATGTGTGGTAGGGGTCTATCTCGTATAGATGGTTCAAGTTGTTCTAATGTGGTTCTCACCTGTATTCCAGAGACGTCAATTGTCTTTAGCTGATGTCTGTTGTTAAATATGTCGACCTCGACGTTAGTAAGACGCACATTTGACCCTAGGTTGTCTTGATTTATCAGCTGAGAAAAGCGATTCCATAATTTGACTGGAATCTGTTTATCTGAATCCACATCTGTAAGTACGATATCTTTCCTTTCCCAGTTATCTCCATGTTTAGCCGTATGTACCTGTGGATTCAAATTATGTTGAATAATTTCATTAACAATGTTAAGAAATTGTTTTAAATACAATTTGATTTTTGAGTTTAACAAAGTTGATCTAAATATGGTTTTGAGATCCTATTGATAAGTAAATGACTGCATTTAAGTCATATTCTGGTAAGGATTTAATTGCAATTATAATTTGGATTTAAATGATTTTACTTGTAAACAATACATCATTATGATGAATCACATGGTTAGATTTCATAATGAGTGAGAACAAGAGATTTGTATTGGACATGGTCATGATGCTTTTGAGTCTTGTGGGTGGGAGATGATCTGGAGGTCAAGGTCCTCCATGTGTCCATTATTGAAATAGTGGGGTGTCCATATGGATGCATCACTGTAAAATTCTTTTGTGAAAGAATTATAATGATGACAGGAAAAGTACCGGTACTTCAAATAAACTAAAACAAAGGGGTGTGTTGATTTAAGTTTTTTGCCATGATATGAAGGATACATGGTAATGTTAGGCTATTATATGGAAGGGCGATTAGAAATTAATGAATGTTCGGTCCTCTTTTGACTATATTAGTGTTAAATGATTATTTTAATCATTACAGCTTGTTTTTTCTCATGTCAAATTGGGATAATCTGATAGTTGCATCCTCATGGTGTCTATCATTGCAAATGATTCAGCTCTAAAATAATTCTTCATTCCACTTTGTCTTACCTCTGATATTTTGCCTGTCACTGTTAGCTTTTTCTTCTTTGGGCTAGTTAGAGCTTCTGATATTGACTTCTGAGGTGGATTAGCAAACTCGTCAATCTTGGCTTGTGGCACGTTGAAACATGAGCCTATCTGAAAAATCTGAAATAAGTTATGAAAATTGATTATAATGTCTGTAAAATGCATGTGGTGCATATTGCATAGAATATTTTGCATGCTTTTGTAAGTTATCGTTTACCTAACCAAAATTGCAATGTACATTTACAAAATCATAAATGGAATAAAAAAATTGTATATAATATTATCATTACTGAAATATGCTATTATATTGTTTGGTCAGTCTCTTTATTACCTTGCAAGTGTCTGACGACATCCGAATATAAACTGTGTTGTCTTTTTCCTGGACTGCAGCTTTGTGGATCATGATATGTTTGTGGATTTTCACCTTTGGTACAAACTCAGTTGCCGGCTTCCCTTTTGATGAATATATTGTTGCTTCTATTAAATTTAGATGTCGATCGTACCCATAAAAGAAGTAGTTGGCCTGCCTTGGGACCGGTGTTGTTAGCACAAACATCTTGATGGTAGTCATCTGAAAATAAAAACATTACAAAGGTAATTTTAATTGTATTGTTTTGTGATCTGACCACGCACAATAGATAGCAGTTGTTATTATTTCATAATTAGTGAAAACTAAATCCAATTTAGATCCCCAAATTGTTGTGCATTCGCTAACTTGTTGTTTGCATTTAAATCCATTTTCTATGTAAGGTACAATTGTCGGGTGATCAATGGGGTCCATGTTAAAATCACCACAAATGAGAAGAGGTTCTGAAATATTGACATGTGGCAATATATGTTCACTTAAATATTGCTTTAAAGATTGAATGCTGCATGTTGGTTTGACATAAATTACTACAAGTTGTGTGGTGAATGGCGATATGATGTTAACAATCATACACTCAAATTCTTGTGAATTGTGAATATATTCCTGCTCAACATTAATGATGTCATTAGTGAATATAACTTGTCCATGCGGAGGTCTGTTGTTTGATATTTTCTTTTGGTCATTTCTCATGCAGGTGAAATTATTGAATGTGAATTCTTCATTGGCATCACCTTCTGTCAGCCTCGATTCAACTACTGCTATGATTGATGATGCCATTATGTTTGGATCTGATTTAATTTGCTTACAATGTTTATGAAACGACCGTGCATTTTGAAATGTTATCGTGGTACTATTTTCAATTGAGTATAATGGTGTATAACACAGTTTCATCACACTTTGTTCAGCAAGTCTTTCCATTTCTGTTTGAACATTTTTGTCAACCTTAATTTTATCTTCATTCAATTTTAAAATTTGAAGGCCAGCCAACGATGTCACTCTACTCAAAGCAACATAATGCGAGTGTGGAAATGAGCGAGTTCCCATATGGATTACCAACTTCTCTATAGTGTCTCCTTGCGATTTATGAATAGTCTTTGCAGTAGCAGGTCTTATTGGAAATTGTGTTCGAATTACTGGTATATGTTTCCTTGTAGTAACAAATGTTCGTTTGATGGCGAATATTGGTGTCCAAGTTTGGTTTGTGTGAACGTTATAAAATTTCCTGTACTTGGACCTTGTTTGAGCACCTATTGCGTCTCGATCAAACTGAACCCATGTAATGCTTGGTATTGTGTTTCCTGCTTCTAAATATTCAATTTTCTTTACAATACAAGCGCTACCATTTGTGAGGCCATCTTCAACTGCAATGTTACATACTACTTCATACCGTGTATCGACTACAATTTCTAACACTGACATCAATCCTGCTGTTTGGTTTGGATTATTGGATATAGACTCTTTTATGCGTTGTTTACTCTCTGAACAAATATCACCTATAACTGCATCTTGAGCACCAACTCTGGCTTTCTCAGTTGTCATTGTCTGTAATATAATTGAGTTGTGATCATCTACTAATGCATTTGTTGGAAACAAGTGTGTCACAGATTGTTGATATTCTGGAGATGTGGGAGTGATGCTATTATCCTTAAGTTTTTTAATATCGTCTGTGGTGTGTTTGCCTTCTCTAAGTCGATTTAACAGTTCAGCAAAACTTTTATCATCCTTTTGTCGCATTATTTCAGTTAAATTGTGCATGGTGAAGTTTTCTACCCATATGTTTGATGCTAATGGACCATATCCATCTTGTAGATCCTTGAAAATCCACGAGTCTTGAACTGGTTTGAGTTGGAACAAATCTCCCACTGCAATTACATGAATTCCACCAAACAGTTTTGAATTTTGTTTTATGTCTTGCAATCTTTGATTGACAAACTGAAATTGTCTATTTCCTACCATTGATATTTCATCTATAATCATGATAGATAAGTGACGATATTGTACTCTCAAAGTATTCAGTTTGTCTGATGTCAAGTTTCGATATTGGAATCCACGATGAGGATCTATTTTAAATGCTTGATGGATGGTCATGCCATGAATGTTATATGCAGCTTTACCAGTTGGAGCACACAAAAGAATGCGACATGCATCAGGATCTTCTCCTTGTGAAGTAGATAAATGTCTTAACAATGATTGGTACAATGTTTTGATAACCATCGACTTGCCAACACCCGCGCCACCAGTCAAAAAAACATGTAATGATTCATCTTTGGTTGATATCCATTGCATTACATGAGTTAAAAACTCTCGTTGCTTTTGATTTAACTGAGAAATTAGTTTGTAATATTCATCATTACAAATGCGATTTGCAAGCAATTGTGGTTCATTGCTTTGCGCAGTGGATGTCGCTGGTAGACCAATATCTGTTGCTATATCATAGGTATGGTTTTCTGATGGTAAGAAAAATTGTAATTCGTCAGATAATACACTTCCATGTGTGATGTCATCTTCTTCAGTTTGTTGAGTGTTGGGTGCAACTAATGGAAATTCATCATTAGTGGCAATGTCATTCTGAGCTTGTTGAATTAAATCAAAATCAACGCTGTGTTCAGGTTCATATTCATTCCATTTGTTCATGAATGAAGATTGCTGATGCTGAATATGCTGCATGAATGATGTACAAGGTCCCAATAGATCTTGATGTTCATTTCTACATGGTTTGTATAGTAGTAATCTTTCTCTAGCATAATTTTCTGGGTCAGAATTTTTGTTGTAGTTCACAAATCGAATCACTTTAGGTTTGCAAGACTTAATGACAATTCCAGATTTTAGTTCTATATGAATGTTTGTATCAATTAGCGTATCATCAAAATTGATATCTTTGCTGGTTGGATCATCTTCATCATCTGTGTCATAGGGATCATCATATGATTCAGGATATTGAATTGAAAGTTTGGCCACATAATCAGCTAAGCACCATTTTTCCAAAACTTTTGGTCGTTTCATGTATCTGTCTATACAGTTGCTTGCTTCAATGTTGGTATCATTTGGGTCCATTTCTTGCAATACCTTTCTGTTTTTCATGAGTAGTATCCTTTCTTCTGGTGGAGAGGTGTTAATGAACTGCACTGTGCGAGATGCTTTTGTTATTGGCAATTGTAAAAGTAAGTAAACAGCTTCTTGTGCTGACACTTCTACAGCATTAATGAATTTGTTGCCTATTGATCGCACTTGTTGTCGTAAATTGGCATTGCCATTACGGGCTTCTTTGCACGCTTGGTTCAACAATTTGCTCATACCTCTTTGCGATTTGCTCATGTAGGCCACAATATATACAGCACATGCATATGGATCTGTAATGTATTGAATATCATGATTGGCACCATATATGTCAATAAGATTTTTCATGTATGGATTTATTCTCACACTGTTTGGGTTTCTTTTGAGAAACACTGTTGGAGATGAAACCTGTGACCTAATTGCATTTACATAACTGGTTTCATTCATGTTAAGTTCATTGAGAAATTCATCAAACGAACATGTGAAACCATCTTTGTTTTGTGTAAGATACTTCATTATTTTGTCATAATTTTGATGATGCATTTCTAAGTCTTCTTTTGATGTATCATTTTTAAATGCTTTAATGATAGTTGTGCATTTCATAGGTGGTTTTGGAAATCCAAAGCGACATACAGCTTTGCCACGTTTTCTGCATGATTTTGAATGTTTGTGTATTTGGAACGGAATCATTTGACTAGCTGAATTTGGTACAAATTTTGAACATGATATATATTTGTCAATAAATGTTGTTATTTCATTGAGCGTATTATTTGCTAGTGTTGGAGCATTTTTTATCCAAAACATTATATGAGCATGAGGGGATCCACGTTGTTGAAATTCAATCCGTATAAATGAATCTTTGATTTCACCAATTGGATTCAAATGACCTTTTAGCACATCTGAAATGAATACTTGAAGTCTATGATCAAAAAATCGTACACATGTAACAGGGTCAGATTTTACTAGTCTCGTCCTATCCATCCAATCTAAGTTTTCTATTTCTTCATCAGTGTATTCCTTTTTGTCAACTAATTTTCCCAATATTCGTAACAAATCTGTCCATCGTGTATCAGCTGATGAGAAGGAAGCAAAATATGTTGGAAATCCAAGTTGTCGAATCATTGCCATGAGATCTTTTTGTCGTTTTTCCAAATATGGTGGTGAATTGCGTATTGATCTAAATATGCGATATCCTTCATCTAAGTGAGATATTTTGTCAAGGTTGTTTGGATCTAAAATTTGACTAGCAGTTAATTTTTCTTTAACTTTACATCTCCGCATGGCAAATGCGACTGTGTCTGAAATTTGCTTCATTTGTGTTTTCTTTAGTTTAAAAAATATGTTTGGTACATTTGCAGCTACACGTCTGTCAATGTGTCGCAATTCCCACTTGCATATTTCACTATAGTAAACTGGTAATTTTCTTTCTTCATTTGATAATCTTCGTTGACCGCAAAAGATAGAAGGAAATGCAAGATATTCAGCATCTTTGTCATGGTATAATGAAATTGGAGTTTGATTTTCACCTGGAGCGAATGATATAACAAAATTACTGTCTCTCTCATTGTCTAACATTGTTTCAATTACTGCGCATGGATCTTCATTTGGTTCAACTTCACTGAAATTAGATGAGTCATGTGCATTATCTTGATGTTCATTTTTGAGATCATTTGGGTTACCAGAGTCAGTGATATTGATACATGATTCATTGTTCTCTGTTTCATTAGACTCTGAATTTAACCATGTTGCATTATATGTAATGTTATGATCTTTAAAGACTGCACCATTTTGAATAAGCCATTGGATTCCTTGAATAACCTTTTGAGGTCTTACGTTTTCCGTATATACAGAACTTGAGAATGAGAGTTTCTTCTTTAATCTTACAGGAATTGTACTTGTTGAAGAAAGTGTTCTAGGTAATGATGTTATTGTTGGAGCTATATCAACTGGCACATTGACAACACTTCCTGTAATAGAATATTGACCTCCTCTTGGTAGTTCATGAATTTGCATAAAAGGAATCCTGGGTGATAGTAAACGTTCTTCTAGTCGATATAAATTTAATTCTTGAGGAATAGGAGGAAATGAACATCCATTTGCGACTGACAGTCTTGGTATTTTTTTGTTTTTTATATTTGACAGGCACGTTGTACATATCCACTCTTTGTCATGCGCAGAAACGAATGGAGAACTTGAACACAGATCTTGCAATTTTAGACGTGTTTGTTGTTGCAGGTTTCCTACAGAAGTAACTGAATGTTTAAACCAAGTTTGGTGACATGATGTGCAGACATATATAGGACCGTCATATATAGATTTATAAAATGAATCTTTACATGCCAAGTACTCTCCATGTTGAATGTGTTCATTGAGGATATGGAGTACAGGTGTCCCATTAATATCATACACTGGACTTGATAGCACAGCTGCATCATTCAACCTAGGACCAATATTATTGATTTGACGATTTGCCTGTTGAATATTGGTATTTTTAGATTTAGTTTTGTGTGTTTTTGTTCTGTCATTTTGATGAGGCTGTTTTCCCTTACATGTTTTATTTCTATGTTTCTTCCTGAAAATGGATTGTGTTTTTGTTGTATGTGATGTTTTTCTGTGTTTTTTATTGACAGTTTTTGTTTTTGATGTATGTGATGTTTTTCTGTGTTTTTTATTGACAGTTCTTGTTTTTGTTGTATGTGATGTTTTTCTTTGTTTTTTATTGGCAGTTTGTGTCTCTTTTTGGTGTGATGATAATGTCAATTTCCTTTTTCTGGATTTCTTTTTTTGTTGGTATGCCTTTTCCTGTTGAGTTAAAGTGTGCGTATGTATACACTGTTGAGAGTTGCGTTTTGCCTGTTGTGTTGATTGATATTCTAAATATGAGGTCAATGGTCCAAATGTTTCCATAGCAATTTCATTTGATCCAGATTGCACATGTACAGCTAACTTTAATGGGACAACTTCTATAATACTAGAATCTTGCAGGTTTAAGCTTGTACTCAAAGCATACAAATGCTTGACAAGTAAATTGATGTTATCAAATAACATCATTACTGCAGTACCATTTGCACATATAAGTCCATTAGCATTTCTTGCATGTGGATCAAACACTATGTACTTGTTCCCATTTTTGCTAAGGGCAATCATAGTTGATCCCATAACCATGATATTATTGGTTGCCAAAGAAAAACTATGCTCAACAATATAATCCATCGAACTGAACAAACTATGATCATTTGCTCGAATCACTCCGTTCAGACTATTTAAATATTGAACCTTGTAAGTGATAAATCCATTGTCAAATTGATCTGGTAATTGGTCACTACATAAATAGTTTGATGCATGCAATTGATTTTGTGCTTGTAATTTGGCAGCAGTTGATCGATATAATGCATCCCCATGAATTAATACTTCATCAATATCGTGGCTTGTTAAGTCTGCAGAATGATATAATTTTGCAAGCATTACAAGAGAATTGCAAGAGCATTGGCAACCTGCAGATGTTCTAAATCTTTCATCTGCTTGATGAAAGCTTCCACTAATTGTTTTTGACAGCATCTTTGGACCTCTTGTCGTTTTTGGCATAAGTTGAAATTGCATTCTTTGTTTATTACTCCTTGAATTCATGCTTTTTTTTCGTGGCATTGTGAATGGGATTTTTATGCCTGTATAATTTTAAAAGATTTTGCATCTGATGATTAAATATTGTTGATTATTCTTTTCCAGTATTATTGCACATTTTGATACATTAATATTTTTAACAATAAATTGATTAAACTATATTATAAGGAGTAAAATTTGATTATATATATGTTGTTTTTGATAATTTCAGCATTGCAATTTCAAAAATGGCTATATCTATTTAACAAAAATATAAATATGTAATTTACTATGTACATTTCTTGTCTTATATATTATTGCTTAATTTTGTTTTTGTATTATTACGCAATTTGATATTGATAAAAACATTTCATAAACTATCAATAATATTGAGATAAATATGAATATTTACCAATGTTTTTGTTAATTTCAGTATTTCAATTTTCAAAATAATATATAATAAAAATAAAAATATATGTTTTATATATATGTACATTAAAATTTGAGTATATGTTTTGCCATATGTAGCATAATTTTATATCTATAATAAGGGTCTGTGTGTGTAATTTGTAATACTTTTTTGACATGGGCAACCGTGCAGGTTGTTTTAATATTGTAAAAATTGTATGTGCAACCGTGCAGGTTGTACTAATATTATACAAAATGAATGTGCAACCGTGCAGGTTGTAGCTTGTAAAAATTGTTTGTGCAACCGTGCAGGTTGTTTTATATATTTATAATATCTGCAAAACAAACAAAACAAACAACCATAAATTAGTTGATGTACATTAGGATGAAACCAAAATCTTAAACATATTCACTGAGGTTGTTAGATTTGGTTTTCACCATGTCATGCAAGTGGTTCTTTATCTTTATTTTTAGCAGGGGGAGAGATTCCACAAATTTGGTTTTCATTAAAAGTTTAATGTATTTCATTTGGCAAATAACGTAAATGAGAATGGTTTAACTATAAACAATTAATTATGAACCTCAAACTGAAATATTTTACTTGAATCATTTGTCATCAATCTTCATTAATTCTTATTTCAATTTATTTTGTATTAATTTTATAACTTCATATTTTTAAATCATGAGAGATATTCTACTGCATGTGAATCCAAACGATCAATGTTGGAATTGCATTGACTCCACAATCTTGTATAAATTGCTATTTTGTGTTTTGTTTGTATTCATCATTATCTTGTGCATGTATCTTTCTATGATAATCACGATGTTATAATAGTTTTGTCAAACATGTTTTTGAAATTGACCATTGATGATGATGTTAACAGGTGATAAACTCTTTCTACCATTGTCATATGCATGTGTTTTAAATTAATGAAAGAGGTAGTGAGCAGGCCAGAGCACCTTTCATGTGTTTGTTATAATAGTGTAATCATAGAATTAGATTGTGTTATTTAATTAATGTTTATTGGACCTGATGAAATTAACAAAAGAAAATGAAATGAAACAAATGAGTGGCGATATAAAAATACCTGTTGGAAGTGGCAGTTTGACAGAAATTTTTTACTTTTCATAAAACTACCTGTTGAAAATCAGTTAAATGTCATACGCAAGTTTATAAAATAGCAATCTGGATCTGGATAGGGATTTAAAATTAAACCGTTTCTTTCAAGAACACTTAATACGAAATTAGACATGCAACAAATTTAAATTATAATCTTGTCTAGTAGCAGTTAATTGGCAGTGAAATTTGGCAAAGAAAGCCATTTTATTCCTTTAGACAATTGTTAGGATAATATAGTGTTTCTCAAAATCACTACATTGGCTTCCAACATGTTTTTGTATGCCGTCACATATTCATTATAGAAATAAACTCACCTTGATATGGCTGTCTGTATGTGGCGTTCGGTAGAATGCAGATAAATTGCAGCAGTGTCAGGCAAAATGTTTCAGCTGTGGGTTTAAACGAAAAAGTTGTTAGTTTGAAATCTAGGCTCGTATATGACTCTTCAAAATTTTATTTTAAATGAAGTTGCTTTGATTGAAATAAAAATATGCCTGTTGCAGAGAGATAAGCAAAAAAATCTTAATTCCAAAATTTGAGTCAAATAGGACAAACGGATTTGAAACATTGCTGTTTAAAGTGTCTGAAGTTGTAAATTGTATTCTATCATTTTTGCCAATATATTGAGAAGTTAATGAGGAATACTCGCAAAATGTGCTCATATATATATAAATTTCTGACAATATTTTTCCAATATTTTATGAATAAACCTTTAAACTACTTTTACCTTAATAATTTGATTTAAAACCTTGCCTAGCCTATGTGTTACATTCTGATTTTATCTATCACAATACACTCAAGCCATGCAAGTAGATGGTCCTTATAGTACTTAATACATAAGTGATACAACAAAGATGGGATGTCAAATAGCAAAATGACATGCGTTAAAGATACATTGTCATGGCATTGGTTGTTATTTGAACTGTCAAACCGGTCCGACGTAATGGCTGCCGCCCGGGGCTGCCGTCTCGGGTCATGGTCATCTAAATCCTTTCATGAATCTATACCTCACTTGGCTTTCTTAAATTACATGTATTTGTATTTTCCATTTCGATTTCAAGCAGTCCGCTGCGGCAGTCCATTTGCGTTTTGAGTATTTATTTGCGGTCTCGATTGCGTTAAAGATTTAATTGGAAATGTTTAAAATCGTGTTCAATATCACGAGTATCATGTATAAATTCATCGTACACGGTAATGAACGTTCATGAAATCACATTTCAATTGCCGTTTTTAACGATTTTTGGTCGTTTTTTCGTCTATTCCATAATGATTTTCAAAGTAGAGATCAAGGTAGATGTCACCAACTTATATTTACCCAATCATTTTTAGAAAATTTCGCATATTTCTGTCATTTTTCTACAGCAAAATTGTCCGATCAAAATTTTGCACCATTCTACACTCGTGTACATATGACGTCACGATAGCCATGGCAAGCGTGATGTTTAATAATTTAAATAACCCGATAACTCGACCACTTTATTCACGTGTTTCAGCGCCTGATCAATACATTCATACCTTGAACTGGGTACTCAACTGTGGTCTTGGAAGGAGTATGCTGTTGGGAAATATCACACCTACCAAAAGGATCCATCTATATACCAAATTACTGATTTAAGTCAAACTTATATTCTTCGCCAAAATATATACTCTAATAGCACGAAATTTCCGATTTTTTTTCTATTTTCAGAAAATTTGGCAAAACCCGCAATTTGTACCAATAGCCTATGTTGCAAAATTTAGATAAATTTTGTAAAATTTGCTCATCGAAATAACATAAGAATAAAGTCTCATTAACATACCAGTTAGTTTGATTTTGCCCTTTGCAGTGGCGTGCCCAGGATTTTTTGAGTGGGGGGGCACAACCATCAATTTCCCCCGATTGACCGGAGGCAAAATTATATAACTTTGAAAATGCGCGCTACGCGCGAAAATTTTTGTCAATTTAGCTAAAAAAATGACATATTTCGACTGAATATTGATAATACATAAGAGTTCGCAAAATTTTTCGCTTTTTCACATTTAAATTATCAAAAAATAAGGAAAATTCAAGTTTTTCAATGATTTTCAAAACATTTCAAACTATTTTTTTTCTCTTTTCTTTTGATTTTTTTTCTCTACTCCCCTTTCTTTTCTATCCTTTTTGTGTCAAGATGCCCGAATGGGTCTTTTTGCCCGACTGACTCACCAGACTGGGGGGCACGTGGCCCCCCCCCCCCCCCGGCCCCCCCTTTGGGCACGCCACTGCTTTGTTGAAGAACACTTTCTTTATCCCTTTAGTAAATAGGCCTATTGTAAAGCACTTTCATTTCACGGCATTAATAATTTAGCGAATTTGGAATCCTCTTTTTCGACTATTTTGAATCATCTTGCTATTCAATGCTATGGTAATAAATATTATAGCGGCGTTTAATTTAGCGAATTGTGATGCTTTACAATACACCTCTCGGGATTTAAGTTAAGTTCAGGACACTAATTAAACAAATCATATTTGGATTTCAAAGTTTTAAGATTGTTTCTTTTTGCTCTTGTGTGCTTAATCTCGACTTTTGTGGACTTATAAATGCTTTCTTCATGTTGATTTAATTTGTCAACTTACAGCATTTATTTGTCATGATAGTTGCTCGACAAGTCGCTAGCGCATTTATGTAGCTATATCCCAATAAACATATAGGCCTATCAAATCAATAGAAAACGCAAGATTTTTCAAGAGAATTATTGACTTGTCAGTGGCGAAAGATTGGCAATGTTGACCAGTGATATCATTTTAAGCTTGTAATTTTAGCATTTTAAATATTTGCAAATCAACAAATTTTTCCCGACTTTGTAAGTGGGCACAAGTCAAAATATTATGGTTTTAAATTCGGGTTTTGTCAATTTATCAGGGTAAGTCGAACAAATTAGTATTGTTCTGCAAATGCGGGTAACAATCAGATTTTTCATCGAAAAGCCATAAACATTTGGGTACAAAATAGCGACTTTTTCCATTTTGATAAACATGGTAAATGATATGTTATAAACATGATGAACATTAATACGATGTTTAAAAAAATCATTCTAAATAAATATTATCTCATAAAATGATAATTAATGATCATGAAAATCACGTTTTACTTACCACGCACTGTTGTATATCGAATTCTATATTGTCCACGTCAAAACATCAAAAATGGTGGAGCACTTAATAATCCAAGAAGGTCGAAATTTTGTAAAAGCAAAGTTTACAAATGGTGAACTTTAATTCGCAATCCAGCACTTAAAATTCCAAGAAAGTCGAAATTTTGAAAAGCAAACAACAATCAGCAACTCGCATGTATCCAAAGACGTCCGAATGTGACAGAAGATAATTTGGAAATGTGTCTGAGGCAAATGTTTCTGAACCAAAACAAATGCCAGCATGGCGTCATGACGCCTAAATAACCCATGCTGATTGGATGTTACAACCATTACGTAACCTTTAATGAGATGCATCTACTTAAGTATTCACACATCTCAAGTTCTTTGTTACAAAACACATCTTCCAATTCACGTGCAGTTCGATGTGACTGTTACTAACGCCAACATCGTGTCATGACGCCTAAATAACCGATGCTGATTGGATATTACATATATTACCTAATTTTAATTAGATGCATCTACTTGAATATTCACTCAACTCAAGTTCTTTGTTACAAATACCTGAAATACTGAAATACCAGGACATGTTCCGACTCGTGTGCATTGCATGTGACTGTCATGATTTTGATTTCGTTGGCCGCAAAATGAATTGCCTGTTTACCGGACTGTTTTCTCAGATTTGAAACGATTACATTCATGGTATCGCCCGTACATTTCAATGCGAAAATAAATAAAAACACAGAATATCATTTTAGTTTTCTGAGGTTTAAATATACAATGAAGAGGCTTGTTCCCGTTAAATCTAGGCTATCATATACGATTTATTAAAACATGTATTGAATAACAAAATGATAAAATGAGCACCAAATGAAATCTTGATTTCGGGAATATGAAACCAAAATAGGTGCATTATGGCCAGACATCTCTTTATATATCGATAGCTATCATATTTACTATACGACATGTCTAACATTTTATATCTTATCCCAGAATGCAATTAGTTGTTTAAAAGTCCGCTTTTATAAATTATATATCGTTATAAAAAAAAAACTAAGAGGTGCTTTATTACCATACGCCGTGACTGAAATTATAAAACCCATCACACAATGCAACTAGTTATTAGAAATTACGTTTTCATACATTATGTTTAAAACAAAACAACACATAATAATAAAATCAAAAAGGTCAAAACAAAAATTTTTTTTATCAATTATGGACAGTAGAAAACAAAACACAACCTAAACAAATACAATCTAACTATAAGATATCCATTTTGTAATCTAGAAGACGACACCCAAAGAAACAGAAATGCATTGTGGATAGGCAATATTCTTCATGCATGATTTACGACTAACTCTTGTTATTTGATCTATGAAATCCGAGACCATCCCAGAATGCAGTGTAACGCTACAAGTCTAAATCATTTATTTGGCGAATACGAAAACCATTTCTTAAAAAAACTATCGAACGATGCATGCACATAAACAAATACTATTTCATACACACGTTCAAAATTCTTTCAAACAATCACAAAAAGGTGAAACTTGTTCCGGCATACATAATACAACCCTATGGACTTATCATTTTACTGGGACTGTGATATTGCACTGTTCACTCCTGCTCAGCGCTGTGAAACAATGACTGTGTATGATCGCTTGGCAACGAAAAAGGACACTAGTAAATGGTTCTCCGCACGTGAGCGCTGAAGCACACTTGCTGTGCCCACATAAACCTTCGCTTCGTTCGTTATACGAAGCTTGGTTAAAAATTCAAAATTGTTGTTTACAAATATAATGTTTTGTTCATTGATATGTTCTGCAAGTGCATTCTGCAAGCATGAAATTAAGTGGATACATTCCTTTTTCTCAGGTTTATTGCATGTGTATCTTTTGTATCTTTTAGCATTGATATAAGCTTGCATACTATATGATCTTCTACAATACAATCCCCTTTAGAAAGAGTAATGTCCCAGATCTTTGTTTTGAAAATTGATTGCCAATACATATGGCAGGTAGAGGGTACTTATGGTTTCATTATATGGAGATAATGAATTGAATTGAATATAAATTGGTTGGTATAGTACAGACATGGGTCTAGATTAGCCAGAAGTCATTTTGATAGGGTGCCATAAGGAAGTCTGTGATAAATGGAAGAAGGAAGGAAAACTCAACTCTTTCAAAATGAAATGAAGTATTATGACAGTGTCTGGCTCCAAAGCTTATGTGGCATGAAAGTAGAAAGAGAAATAGTATCTTTAAATATACTGTTAAATCTAGTTTATAATAAACTTTATATTGATTTGATTGTGTTACTTAAGTGACCCAGGCAGATTGGGTTTTGCTCTTTTTCTTCAGGGAATATTTGTTACATTTTAGTTGCATCGCGATTTAAAAAAAAAAAAAATCGATTTATTTGATTTAAATCGGATTTTTTTGATTTAAATCGATTTTTTTGATTTTCATATCAGAGGTTTGTAGGAGCTACACCCTTCCCCTACCTCAAATTACTCTTAAAATGAGAATATTAAGTCCATCTGATCTTTAAAAATGTATTATCATATTAATAATTGATCTAAGATTGACAAAAATCATGATTTTGTAAAAAAATCAAAAAAATCATTTGTTTTATTCAAATTGATTTTTTTGATTTAATTGGAATTTCGGTTGATTTTGCTGATTTGAATATACTACTCCTTCCCCTTTTTTACTGTTTAAATGAGAACAATAAGTCCTGCTGATCTTGAAAAAACTTATTATCCTATAAAATAATTGATCTAAGGTTGGTAAAAATCATGATTTTGTAAAAAAATATAAAAAAAATCATTTGTTTTAAATATTTAAATTGATTGTTTTTTATTTGAGTGGAATTTCGGTTGATTTTGCTGATTTATATACTACTTACTACTCCTCTTGTTCCTCTGTAAATGAAAACTTTAAGTTCTTCTGATCTTAAGTTAAAGGATGTATTATCATATAAATAATTAACCCATGGTTGGTAAAAAAAAACACCTCACAATTTAGAAAAATCATTTGTTTCATTTAAGTAATTTTTTTATTCAATTCAAATTTCACTTGATTTCGATGATTTATATGCAACTACTTCCCCTCTTGTTACATTTTGAATTAGAAT
>JXSR01S003512.1:4394-16206 GCA_000969725.1 Ophiothrix spiculata
CGCGGCGGCCTACGAAAAAACCCAATTTCTCCTCTCCAGGTTTATAGCTCAGTGGTCGGGACCCAACAGTAATAACGTAATTACAGCACAGTAGTCTATGGGGATTTTTGTAAACAACTTTAAATGCTGAAAAGTTTGTAACTTGGAAACGAATTGTCGGAATCAAGTAAAATGTTCAGATTACATTTATGTTATATTTTTCTTTTTATTTAGCTGCTAAAAAAGAGGTAAGGTTTTCGTCAACCAGAATCATGTATTGCACCTTCAAAATTGCAATATACTACTGAAGGCGTTTAATTTCTATTTTCGTTTTATCGTCATACTTGTAATAGGCAATGGACAATTTGTTACTAGTCCAATTGATCAATAAGATCATTTCAAGGTCATGTCTATTTTTTGCATATGCATGAGCTGTACAACATTTAATGGTCCAAATTGATGTTTTTAATCCGTATAACTGAATGCCCAGAGAGAAAATGAGTATGTACCCTTTAATACTATAGTATGGTGCTCTGCCTATCAGTATATGGACATGTAAGTATCAAGAATACTAGAATTTAGGGTCATGTCCAATTGCAAATTTCTCATTACTTAAAGGGAGATGACATAGATGAATATGAAATTTACAATTAAGGCATAATTTAACCATTTATCCCTATGTATATGATATATATACGAAAATACACAGATTTTAAACTTCAAAATAACCATAAAATATAATGTTGCCATGGCAACGGTGGATATATTGGATTTTCAAGTCCAGATTCTGTGCGGCATTTTCTTGGCAATTTTTCCACATTTGTCACCCAACAAGTTCCAAATGATAAAGAATTGGTTTATCTACGCCTATCTATAACTTCACACATGCTTTTTCTGATTTCTACGGTAACCTTGAAAACGGACCCCTTAAATGGCAAAATCATCAGAAATGTGCAAAATTTGGGGCGTGCGTAAGTGCCACGTTATTGGTCACCATGCACACAAATTAAAACATTTAGGAAAATGACTCTGTTCTGTAAAGTTGTAGGACACAAATTTGGCAGTGTTTGTGCAAAATTTGGCAATGTTCTGTTACTGAAAAATGCTGTTAAACTCCTTAAAGGATCGAAACTCACTTAAATGTTTGGAAACACTAATCATGCAAATATAAAGCAAAAATATGCAAATGAGATTGATAAAAAATTTGCTTTTCTTTGCCCAAAATGATTTTGATCTATCAGAAAAAAAAACGTAACATTTTATGGTGTTTTAACTTAACACTTAAGTGGTCAAGGTCCTCCACATGCCCGTTAGTGGTCAAAGGGGGGGGGGAGTCCATATGGACGAAAGAGCGCTTTCGCGAAGGTATTTTACTTTGAAACTCTGGTCACAGGTAGAGTACCTTAAAAGAACTATAACAAAGAAACAATTTTGAAAATCGGACAAACCGTTTCAAAATGGCGGCCAAAACCAATTTTGCCGTGTCGCGTCAAACTGTTCTCCCTCAAAAATTGAAAACTCACTTCGCAATGGAATTTTTCAATAAAATTTGGCTCATATTTGCAGTATGTAAATACAAATACATTCCTGAAATAAAATTTAAAAAAAAGTTGTTCGGTTACGATTTTATGGGCAAAACAAATTTGAAGAGCGCCCTCGAAAATGCTTATTTATGCTAATTAGCATGGGAAGGGGTGGGTCGATTTGAATTTTTTTGCCACCAAGTGAAGGGTATGGTAAAGTTAGACAAATACATGAAGGGGCGATGAAAAATAACTTCGCGTTTTTGCGCTAACGCGCAAAAACCAAATGTTGGGTCCATATGGCCCCCTCCCCCCTTGATCACTTAAGTGTTAACAAAATTTCTTATTTATCGCTGCATAAAAGACAATAAAATACATAAGAAATATAACATACACATTTCTTTAGCAGAAAATATATTTGTTTAAATTTTGCGAGATTCCATTCCAGTGAAATGGATGTAACTTGTAAAAGGGTGTAACTTGTGAACGCCCTACTGAAATCAAATATGTATTTATTTTTATAACATTCGGCGGAAATTTAAGCCAGGGTAATCCAAATTAGTCGAGTATCTACAGGGTTTTTTCGGGCATCCCCCGCCCCCGAAGACTCTACCAAACCAACTTTTTTAGCTTCGTTTGATGGTCCTAAAACATATTTGAGAAGTTAACAAAATCATTTTCCCGATGCACTCGCTATATTCAAGATGGCGTTCAAAATGGCCGCCAAAATGCTATATTTTCATTATTTTAGTTTCAAAACAACTCATAAACCACTTTATGTCAACTTTTTTTTACAGGGAAACTGCTTTTGGGGCTGTAAGAAACACATTTGGCTTAAAATAAGATCATATGCATGTTTCAAAATCCAAATGGCCGCCAAGATGGCCGCCAAAATAGCATATTTGAACTGAAATTGACAAAAATATCCTTTGAAATCCAAATTATCATAAATAATCAACAGTAAATGACATTTAGGGGTACAACAAGATCATTTGACACATAAATTTGATGTTAACATGTTTAAAATTCAAAATGGCGCCAATACCAAGATCCAAAATGGCCGCCAAAATATGTTTTAGTGCGCTAAAATGGGTGAAAATGACTTAAAAACAGCATCAAGCACACAGTAGTTCAAAATAATTAATGGAAAGTGTTATGGGGAGTTACTACAGATATATCTGTCCCCACTTTAGGCTGTTTACACGTTTAAAATCCAAGATGGCGCCCTTAATGGGGTCTAAAATGGCCGCAAAAAACATTTTCATGCACAAAAGTGGGTCAAATCATAATTAAAACAGCATCAAACACACCATATATTCAAAACATTTAATAGCAAATGACTTTAAGAGTTAAAACAGGTGTATTTATCCCCAAATAAGGGTGTTAACAAGCTGAAAACTTCAAATGGAACCTGTACTGTGATCCAAAATGGCCGCCAAAATACGTTTTAAATTGGCTAAAAATTGGTTAAAAGGACTTTAAAACAGCATCAAACACCCTCTATATTCAAAATATTTGATAGCAAATGACTTTGAGAGTTACAACAGATATAATTGTCCCCAAATTAGGCTGTTAACAAGCTGGAAATTCAAAATGGTGCCTGTACTTAGATCCAAAATGGCCGCCAAAATACATTTTCGTGCACAAAAGTGGGTCAAAGCAAAATTAAAACAGCATCAAATACACCATATAATCAAAACATTTGATAGCAAATGACTTTGAGAGTTAAAACAGATATATTTGTCCCCAAATAAGGCTGTTAACAAGTTTAAAACTCTAAATGGCGCCTGTACTGTGATCCAAAATGGCCGCCAAAATATGTTTTAATGAGCTACAAATGGGTTAAAGGACTTTAAAACAGTATCAAACACACTATATTTTTCAAGATATTTGATGGAAAATGGTTTTGAGAGTTACGGCAGATATAACTGTCCCCACATTAGGTTATTAGCATGTTTAAAATCCAAAAATATAGTGTGTTTGATACTGTTTTAAAGTCATTTAACCCATTTTATCACATAAAATGTATAATATATTTGGATCTCAGTACAGGTACCATTTTGAATTTGAAGCTTGTAAACAGCCTAATGAAGGGATAGATATATCTGTAGTAACTCCCAAAAACACTTTCCATGAATTATTTTGAACTAGCGGGTGCTTGATGCTGTTTTTAAGTAATTTTCACCTATTTTGGCGGCCATTTTGGATCTCGGTATTGGCGCCATTTTGAATTTTAAACATGTTAACATCATAATTATGTGTCAAATGATCTTGTTGTAGCCCTAAATGTCATTAACTGATGATTATTTATGATAATTGGGATTTCAAAGGATATTTTTTGTCAATTTCAGTTCAAATATGCTATTTTGGCGGCCATCTTGGCAGCCATTTTGAATTTGAAACATGCATATGATCTTATTTTAAGCCAAATGTGTTTCTTACAGCCAAAAAAGCAGTTTCCCTGTAAAAAAATTGACATAAAGTGGTTTATGAGTTGTTTTAAAACTAAAATAATGAAAATATAGCATTTTGGCGGCCATTTTGGACGCCATCTTGAATATCGCGAGTGCATCGGAAAATTGATTTTGTTAACATCTCAAATGTGTTTTAGGACCATCAAACGAAGCTAAAAAAGTTGGTTTGGTAGAGTCCTGGGGGTGCCCTGGAACCCCCCTGTAGATACTCGACTAAATAGTGCATTTGCATTAAATTCAAGGGACGCATCAATGATGTGAAAGACGGAATAATGGAAAGAGTTTTCGATTTAAGATGCAGGAGGAAACCAAAGTGCTCGGAGAAAACCTGCGAGGACGAGCATGAATCGACAACCGAATTCACGTTCAACCTAGGTCCGACCGGGAATCGAACCCCGTGCCGCATTGGTGTCTCAGAAAATTCATACGTAAGTATCAGATGTAGTAAGCGGTGAGGAAACGGTTTCAATAATTTTTTCAATTGTTTCAATAAATTTAATTCATAACAATATTTATAAGACTATTATCTATTGACACTTAAGTGTCTTTTTTTATTAGATATTTTAAAAGTTATGTGAACATTTGAATTGAATCAAATTGAATTTGTCTTGTTTAATTCGGAACTTCTATGTACTCGTTTTATATGCTATTTAAAACAACAACTTGCCAATAAATATAACAGCATGACACACTCACATGAAGACTTGACTTGCAAAACGGATTACGTCTTAATCTTTAAAATACTTAATATTTTGCAAAATTTCTTTTTCAATTCCTCATAAGCTATGATGAACTTTATAAATACCAAATTCCAACATCTTGGTATGTTAAATAAGAAATTAAAGTAATTAACATATATAGGTATCATGTCCAAATATGGTCATAGGATTCCATATTTTGCTAGAAAACATATTACGCGATATTTTTCCAACATAACTTTTAGTCAGGATGATGCACAAGTTAGAGGTCTGTAAAAACTCATTTTTGAAAATAAAAATGGTCGCTAAGCCTTTATGCAATTCAGCTCTTTATATAAATCTCTAGATTTCAAAATGTATTTGTTATGCACAAAAATGGGATAGAGGCACTTCAAAACAGTATCAAAAACAGCAAATGCTCAAAATACTCGATGGAAAATGGCTTTGAAGGTAACAATAGTAGCATTTCTTCTCAATAAGGTTTCAAATCTAATATGAAACCTGTTCTGAGTTCCAAAATACGATTTTAGGCATAAATTTAATCGTTATCAAAAACATAAAATGTTCAAAAATATTTGTTGGAAAATGGCTTGAGGGTGTAAACAAGAATGTTTCTTCACAAGAATGTTTCTTCCTAAATAAGAGTGTTATTATGTTTCAAATTCAATATAGAGCCTGTACTGTTATTCAAAATGACCGCCAAAATACGTTTTATATGCAAAAATGGGTTAAGAGGCATTTCAAAACAGTATCAAAACAACAAATGTTCAAAATATCTGATGGAAAATGGCTTTGAGGTATGTTTCATATCCAATATGAAGCCTAGACTGAAATTCAAATGGTCGCCATAGTACAATTTCAAGCACAAAAATAGGTGAAAGGGACTTTTAAACGGTATCAAAAACACAAAATATGTATATACAATATAATCTATGGAAAATAGGGTACAATGGATTATTTCTTCCAAACATATTCTAAGTTCAAAACGGAGCTTGTTCTGAGATCCAAAAGCTGCCAAAATACGATTTAGGCACAAAATTTATGCTTTAAAATAATCGATGGAAAATGGCTCTGATGGTAACAAGAAGATTTCTCCCAAATAAGGTGTTAGCAGGTTTCAAATTTAATATGGAGCTACAGTACAGAGATTCAAAATGACCGCTAAAATACAATTTTTATACATGTAAATGAGTTAAAGTGGCTTTGAAACAATATCAAAAACACCAAAATAATTGATGCAAAATTTCTTTGCGGGTAACTATGGGAGTATTTATACCTAAATAGGGTTGTTAAGACGTTTCGAATCCAAAATGTATAATGTTTCAAACTCGCTTTAATCCATTTCCTTGCATATTTGGCGGCCATTTTGGTTCACAGTACAGGCTCCATCATAGATTTTAAACATGCAAACAACATTATATAAGAAATATTCCTAATGTTACCAACAAAGCCATTTACCATCTATTATTTGTGTACATTTGGTGTTTCCGATACCATTTCAAAGTCATCTTAACCCAGATTTGTGCCTAAAATCGTATTTCAGCGGTCATTTTGGATGACAGTACAGGGTCAATATTGGATATGGAACATGTTAACACCCTTAATTGAGAAGAAACATTCTTATTATTACCTAAAAGCCATTTCCATCAGTTACTTATGAACATTTGGTGTTTTTGATATGGTTTGAAAGTCACTTTAACCCATTTTGAGCATAAAATAATATTTTGATGGCCATTTCGGATCTCAGTACAGGCTCCATATTGAATATGAAATATGATAACACCCTAATTTGGTACGAAATGTGTCTATTTTTTACTTACAAAGCCATTTTCAATGATTATTTTTAACATTTGGTGTTTTGATACCATTTGAAAGTGCCTGTAACCCTATTTTGCACATAAAAAACATATTTTGGTGGCCATTTTGAATCCCAGTACTGGTTCCATATTGAATTTCAAACATCCTAACACCCTTATTTAGATAGAAATACTCCCATAGTTACCCGCAAAGCCATTTTGGCATCACTTGAACATTTAATGTTGTTGATATTGTTTCAAAGCCACTATAACTTTGTTCATGCATAACCTTGTATTTTGGCGGTCATTTTGAATCTCTGTACATGCTCCATATTCAATCTGAAACATGCTAACACCTTCACTTTAACGCTTTTGTGCCAAAAATCGTATTTTAGCAGCCATTTTGGATCTTAGAGCAAGCTCCGTTTTGAAATTATAATATGCTAACACCCTTATCTTGGAAGAAATAATCTATGTTACCCTCAAAGACATTTTCCATAGATTATATTGAACATTTGGTATTTTTTGATAAAAAGTCCCTTTCACATATTTTGGTGCCTAAAATTGTATATATTATGGCGGCTGTTTTGAAATGCCTCTTAACTCATTTTTGCATATGAAATATGCTAATACCCTTGTTTGAGAAGAAATACTACTATTGGTACCATCAAAGCCATTTTCAATCAAATATTTGAACATTTGGTGTGTTTGATACTGTGTTTTAAGTGCATCTAAATCCGTTTTTGCAATAAAAACGTATTTTGGCGGACATTTTAAATCTCAGTACAGGCTACGTATTGAATTTGAAACTCGTTAACACCATTATTTTGGAAGAAATATTTTTGTTTATACCCTCAAAGCCATTTCCCATCAAATATTTTGAACATTTGGTGTTTTTGATACTGTTTTGAAGTGCCTCTAAATCCATTTTTGCACATAAGAACATATTTTGGCGGTCATTTTGAATTTCAGCACAGGCTCCATATTGAATTGGAAACACGCTAGAACCATTATTGGGGAGGGATATTCTTGTTTTTACCCTCAAAGCCATTTTCCATGAAATATATTGAACATTGTGTTTTTGATACCGATTAAAAGCAAATTTAAATTTAAAATCATATTTTGGAGGCCATTTTGGATCTCAGAAAAGGCCCCTTATTGGATTTGAAACATACTAGCACCCTTTTTAAGAAGAAAAGCTACTATTGTTACCCTCAAAGTCATTCTCCATCGAGTATTTTGAACATTTGGTGTTTTTGATACTGTTTTGAAGTGCCTCTAACCCATTTCTGCGCATAAGAAATACATTTTGGGGGCCATTTTGAATCTCAGAACAGACGCCATTCTAATTTTGATACAAGTTTACAATATTATCAGGGGTTAAATGGTCTGTAACCCTAAATATTATTTCCTGTTGATTATTTATTATATATCAGGCAGTTTAAAGGCTGTTTTGGTCGATTTTATTTTGGCGGCCATTTTGTATTTGAAATATGCATATGACATAATTTGGAGTCAGATGTATTTGTTATACCCCAGAAGCCATTTTCCAATTAAAACTTTGAACATAAGGTGTTTTACAAGATACTTTTAGGTCATTATAATGAAAATAGTATTTTGGTGGCCATCTTGGAAATATGCTAATTAGACCCCCGTGGGACATTTTTTTAATTTGTTAACAGTTAAACTCATAAAGTTGACATCCTAGGGATGTTAAGAATCATGTTAGAATTTAGTTATAAGGGGGATGCACGGGAACTCCTCTAAAGTGCCAGACTATTACAACCTAAGATTAGGTATGGTAGGCCGTCAAATTCAGAGGGTATGGGGATAGTTGCCACCTCGAACAATTTTAAGTGAAACAAGAATTATCGTTTCATGTCAATGTCGCTGCTTATATAGCGCTTTTCCATAATTGATCAAAGCGCTTTACATTTATTCCGTTACCACTAGAATACATCCAGCTGTCTATTCAAGCCAGTATTCCTACACTCTTAAAAAGAAAGGATCAAATTGATCCCATAAAGTATCAAATATGAGCTTACCCTTTTTGGGATCAATTTTGATCCAAAATTCTCCTCAAAGTTGATCCTTTTTGGATCAAATACACTCCTTTTTGATCCAAAAAGGATCAAATTTGAGGAGAATTTGGATCAAAATTGATCCCTAAAAGGGTAAGCTCATATTTGATACTTTATGGGATCAAACTTGATCCTTTCTTTTTAAGAGTGTAGTAACTACCCATATAACACTTGGGTTGATATGGCAAGTGTGATGAAGTGGGTTGCCCAGGTTCACAACATATTGGCACCAACGGGGCTCGAACTCACAACCTCACGTTTATGAGTCCTGCCGATTTCCGCTAGACCACACGTGCCCACAATAGCAAAATAATAGCAAAACCCGATGAAAGTCAGACATTTAGATTTTTTTATGGCATTTAGAATTTTTATAGCAAAGTCTTAAATTTTAAAATGCCATTTTAGCTAAAAATCTAAATTTTCCGTCCGGAAGTACTTTGTGGTGTCATAAATACGTAAAGCCTCGACCAATTTCACTATCTTGGTATCAATAGAAGAAGAGATCCTACCCTGTATTATAGTACCAAACAACAAAACCATGTAATTTCGAAATCAAAGGGGTTGGTAACCACCCCTCCTCCTTTTTTTGTTACAAAAAAGGGTTGAGGAAGACGTAAGTTAAGAAGTTGTCGAATTGAACTCTTTCTACATACTACTTAAAGGGGTGCTAAAAGCGAGTCAACTATAGATATCAAAACGTTCAAATGTGATACAAGGATTCACTTGACATACATACAAGAAGCAATTGGTGTAAATAACACCAATAAACAGGAGACTTGAGGTGTAAAATGAGAAAGAGCGAGTACTTACACGCTGTAAAACAAGACGTGATGAATCTAATCAACAATTTGACACCATAAAGAACTTGAAATAATGTGATTCAGTTACGAACGAAAAAATGTGTAAGCTAATTCTTCAGTTTAAATTTCAGGGTATCTACAAATCACTTCATTCTTTATGGAGCATGTTGTAAGATGTGAAGTTTCTAAAATGTAGATTTTGTCAAGGTGTGATAGTGTGAAATCTGTTAAACTTAGTTATACATGATATGTAAGGCATTTGTTTAGCTTAAATGTAGTAGCTCACATTTTCTACTAAATAAAGTTAAATGTGTCACTTTGTCATATACTATCTGACGTAACTTGTCTACTAAATATGCACAATTTAACGATCGCTGTTAGAAAAGTATCACCCTAGGTGACAATTGTAACATTTATGTCTCTCAACAAATGCTCCTTTTTTAACATTTACTATTCTACTTTATACTAAATGGCTTTCACCTATTTGCATATAGTATTATCTTACTTATCTTGCTCATCCATTACATGTCGTTTCTTACAGTTTTAGTTCGTGATCACAGAGTTAATTACAAAAATTATGTTTGTACGTAGGCAATATTTTTTTTACATTTTTCGTATAATATCTACAACAATAACCATATTTATGACCTTATGCAGCCATAGGGCTCTTTAAGTATAAGGATAACATTAATATAAAAATTGGGCAAGAAAAAGTGAGTAAAAAATGAAATTCTGATACCTCGTAGGTACAAAATGCGATTGTTCTTTGAATTTTGACAGCAGAAATGAGTTTTAAAAAAATGAAAATGGGAATTCCAATGTCTTATTTACTCTTCCAGCTATTAAAAGATAATTTTTTGTGAATTCCCACAGCAAAAAGGGGCAAAACATTGGGAAACTCATGTCTTTTTTAGGGTAAATGCTGTGCATTTCTGAAATAGCCGATTGGTTAGATTTGCTATGATATGCAACCTTTCAAAATCGCATTTGTTAATGTGATCGACAAAACAAATGTTTCCAATTATACCAAATCTAACCATTCATTAGCCCCGTTTTACATAAGAGGAAGTTTTAATAAATTGAACTTCATGAAAAATTGCCAAAAATGCCAGAAAATCATGATTTTTTGGGAAAAAATGAATTCTTGGCCTATTCGAACCTAGCCTCGACTCGAGGCTGACTTGGCCGGAGATGGTAAAATATTTTCTTTCTTCTTCTTTCTCTTTTCTATTATCCAAATTTCTTTTCGAATTTACTATATATTGTATCTACTTTTAAAATGACCAGCAGTTTTCATCCTACATTCAAGCCATAATTTTATACCATATTGTGTTTAAAATTACCCTGATACCATTCAAGATTAGCCACTATTAAAAATCCTGTTTTATATTACTTCCTGGCTCTTCTATATTTTATCTTATCCTCCCTATGATTTTTCCACTGACTGGGGACCCAGAAAGAGTTGGAATATACAAGGGAATTTCAATATGCAGTTATAATAGAGAAAGAAATGATATCAGGGTAGTTTTAAAACCCAATATTATTATGGCTTGGAGGGGAGGTTTGCCATGTTTCCAGAGGTGTTTGGTAATGAATGTTTGAGATTTATTTAGCTGTACTTACTGGATTAGTGTTATTATAAATTGCTTGCTAAAGTTTTTTTTTTTTTAGTTTTAAAAATAAGAAAAAAGGATAAAAAAGTAGAAAAAAAGGAAAAAAGAAAAACAAATGGCCATATTTTTATTATCTGTAGACCCACAGTAGAAAACAAATGAAGAAAAAAGGTCATATTTGTTAACCATCCTCAGACCTGTCAGCCTTGAATCAAGGCTAATTCGGACCAATACCAACATTTTCAAAACTAGGGGATTAAACAAAAAATTAAGAAAAAGAACCATCAATATAGATGACGTATACCTATTTTTGAACATTTTGGCCTAATATTATTTTTTCTAGGCTTGTTCAAACATTTTTTACACAAAACAAACTCGTTTTTGGTGAGTTACTAAGCAGCAAGTTCTTAAATCAAGAATCTGATGCTATAAATAGATTTCTTTTGGAACTCCCTTTTTAAAAATGTTTTATATAGTTTACTTTATTAGTTTTCAAGTTATGATCAAAACGAATTTTTAGGAATCGGTGAGGCTCCGACGACCACAAGGCTTAGCAGTGAGACATTTTTCACAAGACCAAGAGATAAACTTTATTGTAATGAGTCAGTCACTGCTTTACAAGAGCCAATCACAAGCCCTTCTTGAAAGTTAACCAAGCAGAAACTATTGTTAACAAGAAAATTTGTCTTACCGCTACGTTGAAGTCGCATAAAGAATGGGTCAGTCGTAAACGTTAGCTATGAATAATCAATATTGGCCTTGCAAACATCTGTATGAATTTCTTGTGAATAAATGTTGCATTGCCAATAGGCCAAATATAAATAAATAAATAAATAAATAAATAAATA
>JXSR01S003513.1:586-13400 GCA_000969725.1 Ophiothrix spiculata
AAAATCAAAATTGTAAAATTTCGGAAAGTTCTTAAAAATAGTGTGAACATCCTCTTAATACAGTTTATGAGACTAACCCTTGAGGGTGCTCATCTTAAAATAATGTCAGGAGTTTATTTTCATCAAAAAAATCAAAATTGTAAAATTTCAGAACATTTTTGAAAATGGTGTGACACCCCCCTTAATGCAGTTTATGAGCTTAATCCTTGAGGGCGCTCATCTTATAATAATGTCAGGAGAGTATTTTCATAAAAAATACAAAACTGTAAAAATTTCAAAAAAATTGTGAAAATGGTGTGACACACCCCTTAATGCAGTTTATGAGCTTAACCCTTGAGGGCGCTCATCTTAAAATAATGTTAGGAGTGTATTTTCATCAAAAAGTCAAAATTGTAAAATTTCAGAAAATTGTGAAAATGGTGTAACACCCCCCTTAATGCAGTTTATGAGCTTAACCCTTGAGGGCGCTCATCTTAAAATAATGTCAGGAGTGTATTTTCATCAAAAAATCAAAATTATAAAATTTCATAACATTTGTAAAAATGGTGTGACACCACCCTTAATGCAGTTTATGAGCTTAACCCTTGAGGGCCCTCATATTTAAATAATGTCAGGAGTGTATTTTCATTAAAAAATCAAAATTGTAAAATTTCAGAAAATTTGTGAAAATGGTATGACACCCCCCTTAATGCAGTTTATGAGCTTAATCCTTGAAGGCGCTCATCTTAAAATAATGTCAGGAGTGTATTTTCATCAAAAAATCGAAATTGTAAAATTTCAAAAAAATTGTGAAAATGGTGTGACACCCCCCTTAATGCAGTTATTGCACTCTATTATATAACATCATTTATGTCAGGCTGATGTCATTTATTTATTTTTAGTATGCATGGCTTACTATAAGAAGTAAAAACTGGGTTTTTTGTGATTTTGTCTGCTATGGTCTGCTATACTGTTTCGCAGCAGAAAGAGTAATCTTGCACACCAGGTAACTGTTTTCATGCTTATGTCATATTTATTTTTAGTATGAATGGCTTACTATAAAAAGTAAAAACTGGGGTTTTTGTGATTTTGTCTGCTATGGTCTGCTTAGCACTACAATCGGGCTCGACTGATTTGGTTTACTGACTAGAGGCCCTCACCTGCGGTTCGGCTGTCAGTGACTTTATAGATCACTGTGTTCTATGTAGAATTAGTGGATTTATATAGGTGAGGGTTGCAAGTGCGACTATGGTCTGCTATACTGTTTCGCAGTAGAAAGAGTAATCTTGAACACCAGGTGACTAACAATGAACGATATTTTACGCAATGGCTGTAATCATGGTTTGTTAATTTTGGTTACTTGTGCAAGATCGGCCTTTTTTCAAGCAAATAACTAATTTAATGGCCCTGACTGTTAAAATTTGGCCCAAGGGGCCCAAAGACCTTGAGCACTGGGCCTAAAACTATCAAAAGGCACCTTTAAGTCATGAAGCATCTCTGTACCAATTTTGGTCCTTATAGCTTATGTAGTTTTGGAGATACAGGTGTACAAAAAAGGGGCTGATGACGGAGAAGGAGAAGGAGAAGGAAAGTGAGAAAAATCAATAGGACAAAGACAATATCTATGCTGGGAAACCCAGGCATAGATAATATCATCATACTTGGCCATTTATGTTCTCCGCATTGCTTAGCTAGGCTTAATCAATGAACCAAATTGGGATGAATTCATAATTCAGTACCTACTCCATCAGTATGAAAAACTGATCAAAGTTTAAAAAGGGTGGGTTCAGAGAACTTTCAGTATAAAGGGTGCCTGGACAAAAAGGGTGGGGTTCAAACCCCACTGCATACAGTGGTCAATGATCTGTTGTTTCTTTTCATTTCACAAGATCTTTCTCACCAAACATGACAACTTCACTGCGGAGATGCTTGGCAACATGGACAACAAGTACAATGTGTCGATTTCATCCGTTGGGTCAAAGGTCGGCACCCTCATTGGCAAGATGTGTAACAACTGGAGGTCCGCATCAACAGGATTATGTGATGAAAAGTGGTGCGCTGGATAATCCTCGTGTTTTAATCACTGGTAAGTCTGATTCAATTAAAAGGAAGAGGTAGGTCACAATTACGGGTCAAAGGCAGTGGCGTAACAGGTGTTGGTCGCCGGGGGGGGGGGAGCCCAAAAATTTCCCGCTGGCGGAATTTTGCCCCCTTCCTACCACCACCACCCCCCCCCCATTTTTACCTAAAATTGTTATAAAATGTTGGACATCGCGCGGAGCGTGAAAAACATATGTTGCAAAACTATGGCAAATGGCAAATTTTATTTTAAAAATTGACATAATAGCTTGAAATTCGCGCGAACGTATTTTGACATTTTACATCTAGCATAGATATTATCAAAAAGAGGAAAAATTTGGGGCATTTGGATATGGCTCCTTCCCTTTGTTATTCTTTTTTCTTCCCCTTTCTCTTTCCCTTTTATTTTTATTTCCCTTTTCTCTTTCCTTTTCTTCCTCTTGTTTCCCTTTTTTTCCTTTCCCCCTTTTTTTCCCCACTTTCTCTCCCTCTCCCTTCTTTTTCCTTCTTTCTCTCCCCTTTATTTTTTCCCTGGGTCCATGAAATTTCCCCCTGAGAGCCTTCAGGGGGGGGGGGGGCATGACTTGACTTAAGAGTCAAGTCATGGGAATTATGTGTGGTAAAACTGCCATTTATGCTTTGTAAGTTTTGACATGAAATTTTTGAAAAATAAAAAAACTAAAAAAATCCTCTCAGCATAGACAGCATTCTTAAATAGTCTATAATCATTACAGAACTAAAAAAGGCAAAAGCTGAAATTTATCACCCAAAATTTGGATGTAAACAAAGATTTGTCAAATTCGGAAACCCAACAAATCACCTATCATGAGATGCAAAAGACTCTCAGGAGGACACCGCTTATACAATTTGTAAACAGCTTTGACATTTTGGCTGAATTTGAGATGTTGACTTGGTTCCAAGATGATCTGTACAAACATGCTTAAATTGCAGTTTTACTACATAGCATAAACCATGACTTGACACTAAGGGCGTGTTCACACATAATAGTCATGACCAGTCATAACTGGCTCTAGAGGGAGACAAATTAGCAGTTGCGTTCACACTGGAACACGACTTGCGCGTTAAAACTAGTGGCACGTCATTTTTGGTCACGAGCGAGACACTTTCTATGATTGCGTTCACACTGGGAATTTAGTCATGAGTGGCTCAAGTGCGAGAATATAGTCATGACCAAATTCTTCTGTGTGCCAGGATTACACATCAACAGGATGGGATGAAATGTGGTGCTCTGGATAATCCTTGCATTTTTATCACTGATAAGTCCGATTCAACGTACATAGGTAGGCGCCCTCATTGACTAGATGCGTAACAACCGGAGGTCCACATCAACAGGATTATGGGATGAAAAGTGGTGCGCTGGATAATCCTCGTGTTTTAATCACTGGTAAGTCTGATTCAATTAAAAGGAAGGGGTAGGTCACGACTACCCCGGTCAAAGGTCAGTGCCAGGATAACTGGAGGTACACAGCAATTGTACAGAATAAGAATGGGAGTGTTGCATAATCCTGGGATTGTTAAACAAATAAAGTCTAATCGGTTGCTGTCAATATTTATTTATTTATTTATATAACATTCGGGGGGGGGGGACCCAGGCTAATCTCTAGTGTATAACCTCACAGATTTTATCTGAGCACTTCTGTTTCCTAGTGCATCTAAAAACAAAAATTCCTTCGAATATTCTGTCTTTCATACCATGGAGGCATCACTTGAAGTAAATTTTATACATTGTACATTAAATTCAAGTGATGCCTCCAGGCTCCATGGTGTAAAAGACAGAATATTGGAAAGAATTTTTGATTTTAAATGCAATTAAGAAACAGAAGTGCTCAGAGAAAATCTGTGAGGACTAGTTTGGATCGATAACCTAGGTCTGACCAGGAATCGAACTCAAGCCACAATGGTGAAAGGCGAGGGAGAATACACTACGCCAACCCGTCCCCCAATATGTCAAAAGAAGTGAAAACGTATAATTACTTTCCTAATGTAGTCCAGATATCGTTGTTGCTGTAGTAGCCTAGCTATAACCCTTCCCACATATATATTACCATTCAACATTATAAAGTTATCGGCCCTACTTGGCGGCAAACAAATTTGCGACCCAGTGGTGGTTCAAACCAGAAACCCTAGGGACCATCGGCTGACTTCCAAATACTGTATAGGGGAATATTTTCGTGGGATTAATTTTTCGGGATTTAGCCAGTTCTGGCTATTTCAGTGGGTTTTAAATTCGTGTTTTCAAGTTTATACATATAGGGGTCAAAGTTAAAACATTATTTTCGCGGGGTTTAAAATTCGCGGTTGACTGATTAACCACGAAAAGCGCGAAAATTAAACCCCCACGAAAATGTCCAGCTATACAGTAATAGTCATCCATGGATCTGCAAACAAATGTTGTTGTCCAGCCAGAATTGGAACCAAGAGCCTTCCATACCCAAAAACCAGAGGGTATGTAAATCACAAACTTAAATAATTGTGTTTTTTCCAATTGATGCATCTCAAATAACAGGTGGCCTCGGTCAATTAGGACAAGGACTAGCCAAAGTACTACGTGCAAAATATGGACGAGACAACGTCATCATGTCGGATATCATCAAAGCGCCGAAGCATATCCTAGATTCAGGTAAAGTAGCGCTTAAAATAGCACAATTCATAATCCACTTTTCATTCTCAAGGTCACCACTATCAAACACACAAGATTTTTAGCTTCCTTGACTAGGAAATGTTACAAACTCCAAACTGTTCTTGCATGCATGTTCGCATTTTGAGAAAATTAATACATGTCTTATAAGACTGAAACTTGATCTGGAAAACAAATAACCAGTGAATATTTCATTTTTTAAAGCAATACTATAAGATTTCGATCGAAAATGGTTTATAGTGAAAACAGCAGAGAATGGACGAATGTGAATATAAAAGCTTTTTCAAGTGTATTTTGTGGAAAAAATTGTTTTGCAACCAAAAAATGGATAAAAACACATGCATGTTTTCCTATACTAATACATGTGGAATTAAATTCTGGATCCCGTATTTAATTCAACAAATGTCCATAACAGAAAAAGTAAGCATCTTTGAGTCAAATCGCTTGGAGGGTATTCATATCCACCAAAAACAAACCCAATTAGCCCAAAAAATCAAAAGTGATGGGTGACAGGGGGCCTTTCATTTTTAACACTTTATAGTATTGCTTTAAGTGTGGTTACAAATGTATATACATGCACTTATACTGCGCTCTTCTTTTTTCTTAGATAGAAAAGAGGCAAGTTTTTCATCAGGTTAGAATAATGAATTGCACATTTAGTATTTGAATTTAATACATGTATATGGTCACATTTTTGAAAAATGGCACCGTGGCCAGAAACTTGTGAATTGCCATAGTCAAGCATTGAAGCATATGGTAGATGGTCAACTATGCTTGACGATGGTCAAACCATGGATAACCATTATGTTTTTGAAAAATGTCAGTATTACAATAACCACACTTTAATATTAGGGTAAGGTAATATTAACTTGAGGTTCATAACTGAGGCGCATCTTTGAAATCAAAGTTTTATATCCTATCTGAACAGCAAAGTTCTAAGAATTAGAAAAAAGTACATGTAAGACAAAAACATACAAATGTGACCCGTCATATCAAAAGGAACCTTAAGGGTGGCAAAATCAAAATCAATTTTTTGGTCTTATCTTAAAGCTGAGACTTCAAGCTTTCAAATGACCCCTTCCTTTTGTTTTTAAGATGTTCGGTTGCAAAGTTATAGTCAAATCTCTGAAAGGCCTATGGCTGAGTCGGAAAAAGGTAGTTCTGAGAAAATCGTGTTTAAAGTTTGTGTACTCAAATTTACCTATTTTGTTCTGCACATAAAAAGTGCTTCACTGAATCTTCATAGCAACGGGTAGTTACCTAAGTCGTATCATCCCCAAATTTTGCACACATGTTGAGTAAGTCATACCCTTCAAATTCATTAACTTTGTTTTGGGAAAAAATCAATAAATTAATTATTGATTAATTAAATTAATTGATTATTAGAACCTTTAATCCACGATTTTCTATAAAATCTTGGATGGAGAGGGAATTTTTATCTTGGATATTTACACCTTTTTTGAATGCTTTGGATTTTGGAACCTGGTTGATCTGTGATTATATACTCTCCAAAGGTAACGTTTCCGATAAAATTAGAAATTCGACCTTGGACGCGATTTTTGACTATGCTCAGCTTCAATGGCCCGTATATCGTAATATACTATGCCGGTGTTAAGGTACCTATCGATATGACAGGGCACAGATTGGATTCCTGATTTAGAATTTTATTGCAAATTTGGGAGCACCCTGGTAGCGCTGCTTGAAGCAATATTCATACTACATATTTACAGTATTCACTACTTGCACGGTCCGCCATTTGCGGGAGAGCCTCGATCTAACAGTCAATTAAACTACTATGTTACATAACGATGTATTCACTTCATGCAAGGCCAGTGGTTTTTGAAAGAGGGAATCGAACTGTTAATCGTAATATTATGTAAGTTCCCATCATATAGCTCAGTGGTTCCCATTCATCTCGCAAGCCAAGTCGAGGCTCTCCCCTAAATGGCGAAACCGTGCAATAGGCCAATTTGCATGGTTGCCAACCTGATATATTGGTCGATGGCCTTGAACATGCACAAGTTCTGGTCCACTGAATTTTATATTATTAGGTGTGGGCTATACGTAAGTCAAAATTGCTTTTTTCAGAATTTCTATCTGTCAACAGTTTTTATGCATTGCAACTGATCTATCTCAACATGAAATGGCGAAAAAAAATTAATCGGGTCGAAGAAAAAAGTGTGCCGCGCCCTCTTGTGACCGTATGTCATTTTAGAGAAATTCTTGTTTATTTTACAAAAATTGTTTTTTAATTCACAATTCTTGATATTTTTGATTTGTGAATGGGTCAATGGTTATCAAGTGGAGTTAAAGGAACACAAATATGAAGTTTTTGTAAACCCTAATCATTTAGTATTCCTGAAAATTGACGTTTTTGGTCAAAATTCCAAGCGAGGGTGCTTTTTGCAATTATGCGCAATTTGTACAACTTTGTGTAAATTAAAGTATGCAGATGTTAGGATACTCTGATGTTTAATTTACCCAAGAAATTTGAGCCTTGTACTATAATTAGTTTAGATCGTAGTACCCATTTTAACGTTATTTTAATGTTCCTATACATTTGTATAGGGAAAAGTTCGTTGACCCCTATGCTTTTACATAGGGTTATTATTGACATATTTAAATGAGTCTAACTGACAAACTAAATTAGATAGAAGACTCAAATTTTTTAAGCAGATCAAACTTGATACTGCCTTGGCAGCTGCTACCTTAAAATTAGCAAAAGCAATTTCTTTTGCGCATAATCATTAAAAGCGCCCTCACACACAATCTTGAAGGAAAACGTCAATTTTTACGACAACGAAATCTCTAATAGTCATGAAAACTATTTAACATGGATTTCATAACTTATTTACACATATTAAAACATTGAAATTGCTTGGGTCAAGTGCAATCCAAAAAAACTGTTGACAAGGCAAACTGAAAAATCACCCATTTATAGCCCACTCCTAATATTATTAATTACATTATTAGATTACACAGTGAAGATAAGGCAAAGTAATTCGAGCTTCCTTTTCTGAAAATTCTCCAGTTTTCTTTTTTCTTTTCTGATATTTCAATAATATGCTTTCAACCATTACTCAAAAGGCAAAACCTATATTATCTGGTCAACATTTTGCTCACTGATCATGTAAAATATAACTAATAAAATGTGTTGCTAAAAAAAGCCCTCCATTCTTTTTTCAAGAACCGGTCAAAAAACATAAAATTTGTTTTACTTTAATAGCCTGAGAAGGACAGTACTCAATGGTACAAAAAAGCAATTATAGAAACAGATTATAGAATTCATAGTGCAAGTTTTGTTCAGGTTGATCCCACATGTATAGGTTGAAGCTCCCAAATATGTTGTTTAACCCGGGGGGGGGGGGTCTGTCATCATTGACATGAGGGTATCAGGCGAGACCAAGAATTCACGTAAAAAGGGTGTATTTTAGGATCAGGCACGTTACGTACGTAACGTGAATAGGGTCTAAAATCTCAAAAAAATCAACAAAAAGGGTATATTTTTGAAACTGATGAGTTAAATTTTCAGTAAATTTAGTAAAATTTTAGTAAATTTCCAACAATCATACATAGGGTGTAATTTTTGATAATACTTGTTTAGGGTGCTGTTTGTCATGCCTGATACCCCCCTTTCAATGATGACAGACCCCCCTGGGTGTTTAACACACCTCCAGTTTGCCCCCTAAAATGACAAAAGAATTATGCATGGAACAGTAATTTATAGAAAAAAAGATATATGTAACTAGACAATCCCGTTCCAATTGATCCCACATGCAGGTACAAGTTTGTATTTTTAGTTGACAGAAACTATATTTGTCTTTATTATTTGTTCTTAAATATGTAAATCAACAATGGAAATATTTTTTCACAAAACAGAAACTGGAAAAATGATCCATCCATTGAATTTCTGGGCCATTTTGCAGTTTAGGATTGTACTAAAATTAGTACATAGGCCAGGATATGATCCCTAACAATATACTCTTAAATCTTGGTTCTTTTTTCTTCTAAAGATAAAAAAGAATTAAAAAGTATTTACTCTTCCGCCATGATGGTTTGTTTAGTCGTACCAAACAAATAAAATTAATTTCTTGTGTGTGAGTAGTACTGTGCAGTGATAATAGTTATATGACCCTGTCACTTTTGACCACATCTTCATTTAAAAACCTTCAAAAAATCTGCATGTCAAAAATCGCGGAAATTTCACCTGGATTCTGCTTCCCGATCCAATTATCACTATTGTATCATGTCAAGACACTGAACAGTCACTGCCATGGCAGCTTTTTCATAATCATAGCTAATTCGGGTCTATAACATATGTGTACCGCCGCGGCAAAAGGGTCCAGTTGTCGACTCCTACATGTTGCTCATTGTAGCATATCTGATGTATACAAATACCATACATTAGATATGCTACAAGGAGCAACATGTACGAGCCGACAACTGGACCCTTTTGCCGCGGCGGTACACATATTTGGACTAAAAGTGAATTCATTCACACACATATTTAGATTTGCGATTTGTCCAATACCAGTGCTTGTGAAACGCTGACGGTCGTGCGCGTTATGCTGGAGTTAAGCGATGCAGCAAACAGGCAAACTTAAAAATAAAAATATAGTAATTCCAGTTTATAATTTAATGAAATGTTAATACCAATCAGGCCCGTAGCCAGGATTTTTTCAAGGGGGTGCGGATTTTCAAAAAGTGGACCTTTTGGAGTAAAATTTTTCGTTTTGGTTGACCCTAAAGTAATTTTAGTGGTTTTGACAAAGTGACAAGCAAAAAAAAATTAAATAGGGTATACAGTAGTTTTCCAAGCATTTTGTGTAGTATTTCATTAAGAAACGACCTACATTTCCGTGTTTTGGTGTTTCAGGTGTGGACATTTAGGGAATTTTAGTGAGACCTTTTTGGTAGGTTGTCAAATTTGGGGGGGGGAGGGTGCGACGTCCCCACCACACCCCCCTTGGCTACGGGCTTGATACCAATCATATAGTAACAATGTGATGTTTTTCTTTCCAGGTCCATATTTATTTGCCGATATTTTAGATTTCAAGAATCTGCAAGAGATCATTGTCAATGAAGGGGTCGACTGGATGATACATTTCAGTGCTTTACTCAGTGCAATTGGGGAACAAGTGAGTACATACATGTCATACCTGTCAAGTCTCTTGATTTAGGCGGGAGTCTCCCGATTTTTGGTAGTCCTCCCACCCTCCTGATCAGGTTTTCATTTTAAGCCAAATCTCCCGCTTTTTTGAAAAATTCTACCGCATTGTCCTGCTATAGCGTGAAAATTTCCTATAGGTGGCAATGCGTATTGTAGTTTTACAGAAAAAAATGGTTGAAACGTTTTAAAAACTATATATATTGTATCCAATTTTGGTTCAGAAATTGAATTATGAGATCGTTATGAGTCGTATGTGCGCTGGTGAGACCTTTTTTTTAAAGCTGTTCAAAAAGTTTTGGGGTGTACCTTTTTGGCCTCATATGTCAGTTGTCCGTAAATGTTACTCTTTATGGAAGTTTCCCCACATCAGAATTTAAGAATGTTGACAGGTATACATGTGCACTGGCTGTCTATCCCCCTGGGGGTACTCAAATTTGGTTTTGGTAGGGGTGTGCCGCAGGGAAATGAAATCTCATAAGGCAAAAAAAAAATGTTTGTTTGCCTTGCCCTCCGCGACCGACCCTAAAAATGCCAAAAATTTGGGTCGCGATTTTAGTGTTTTTTTTCTACAAACATGTAAAATATGAAAAATCAATATTTTCGATGTAAACCGTAAAATTTAGCAGTGTAAAGTCACATTTAGTAGTAATGACCCACAATTTTTGGATTAAGCCCTGCATTGCTTGGTATTCACGATAAAATTCATGGAATGACATCATTCTTTAAAATATATGTGAAAAGTAAAAAAAAAAGATCTACTGACCGACCGACCCAAAATTTTAATTTTTCCACTGGAGGGCAAACAAACAATTTTTTTTTCCGGCCTAATATGAGTAGTGCTCTGGCAAAATGAGCGGAAAGTTGCGATTGAAGATTTTGAATAAATGGCTGCTAAAGTGAAAATATAGTGGGGAAAAAAATCAAATTTTGTTTTTTGAAAAAAATAGCATAATACATAAGTGTTAAACTATAACTTTGATGGGCGTCGCTAAAGGGGCGACCGGGGCAGCTAGAGTAGCCCCACTTTTTGGGGGGAAAAAAAAGGAGAAGAAGAAAATTTGATCAAATCAAGATCGAAATTGAAATTACCAAACACATTTTTGAAATTCAAGTAAAATCTATGTACCAAATCACGTGAATGATGTTTCAATATTCTAAAATTTTCTAACTACTGAGGGACACAACCTTCATTATTTGTTCGGTACATTGTTCAATGCCAGTCTCTGTAGTGCCTTGTCATGCAGATTTGATGAGTGAAAATGTTAACTTGAAATAACAGAAAATATATGTGCCAAATCATGTGAACAGTGTTTTGAAATTCCGAAATTGTCTACCTTCTCAGTGCGAGTGTCTGTTCTTTGCCTACAGATTTACATGGGTGAAATGCTAACTTAGACTTAACTTGAGGCCCCAGGTAGCAAAATCTATGCATTAAATCGTGTGAATGTATTTTTCATTTTCTAAATTTCAAACATTTTCGAACTACTGAAAGGGCACATTTTGTCAGGGCACAACCCCTTTTGTACGTTTTGTCCACTGTCCACACTAAGGGAACGTTCACAAACATTTACATTTGTGAGGGGGACTGATGCAAAAAGGAGGCCCTTAAAATTTTCACGGGCCTTGAAAAATATTACTTAAAGTTTTCTGATAAAAATTGAGTTTACATGTTTTTCTATGGGGTTGACCACTATATTTGTAGCCAAAAGGGGGCCCTTAATTTATTTTGAGGTCGAAAAGGGGGGGGGGGGGATGGGCGAAAATTTTCGGTGGTATTTTTTTTCTTCAGCCCTCACAAGTGTTTGTGAACGATCCCTAACTTGGCCGCCCCACTTTCAAATGCATAGCGATGCCCCTGATAACTTTAGTTTTAAAGGTCAATTATGCTGGGAAGTGCAAGTGTTTAATTGATCACATTTTGCTATCTTAAAAAAATCAATTTGTGACAATTTTTTTATTCCAGCTAGATTTTGAGTGGACTGCCTTAATATTTCGATCATTGAATGAAAATAGGAGAAAGAAAGTATGACATATTATAATCATTTGAAAGCTGAGAATATAGAGAATTAAAATATATCATAAACTCATTTTTGAAAACCGTGACTTACCGCTCATTTTGCCAGAGCACTCCACATATTATAACCTGGACTTTTGAGTTATCAGTACCTCCTTTATTTTCCTTCCTGATTTATCTTTTGATTCTTAAAGGGGCATTGGACAAATTTTTGACATTTTATTTCATATGTTAGAAAATAGCAGTCAATTACCAGATATCAGGAAAATTTTGATCTAAACCTTCAGAAAATCAAAAATTTGAAGTTTATTTTGTTTTGATCTTGGGTATGAGGCCATTCTTTAAACGTATTTATTGATGCGATACATCAAAAAAAGATCCAAAGATTTGTTTGTAAAACATTCCTTTCACATCATAGATTGCAGATAAATCAAAAGACATTTGGAGTTTGCATTAGATCTCCTAAAAAAGACCAATTTAAATAATTCAACTATATAGAGGGCAGTATTTATCGTTGTCGACAACGATAATTAAAAAATAAAAGAATATCTAATATTTTGGTATATAGGGTTTGAATTTGACATTGATACTTTGCATACTGTCATCATTACTGATTATGCTTTAATAAAGGTTGTTTACAATAATTGTTAAATAAATAAATAAATCCTAATTATTAGGATCATAAATTTTATAAAATGACAGACACATAATTATATGAAAATACCTTCTCCCCAGGAGCTGTTAGCAAGGGTCAAAAGTTTCAATTGCAATGTGGTATTTTGACTGAACTTGAACTTAAGAGTCTAGACTGTGGTTAAAGAAATATTTTGCTGATTTTAGGAATTGATCATAATTATATTTATACCCGGGCCATAGGACCTATAAAGATGATGAACAGATTTGAATCAAATCT
>JXSR01S003514.1:19458-31589 GCA_000969725.1 Ophiothrix spiculata
AAAAATATCTGCATGCTAAAAAGCTTAAACTTACCGAACATGTTAGAACTACCATTTCCTTTATTCATTAGCAAAAAAACCGATGAAAATCCGATATTTAGAACTTTTATAGCGATTTTTTCAATTTTTTTCAATTTTCGCCGAAAATCAGATTTCGCCGAAATTTTTCGACCTAAACAACTTTATGACGTCATAATTACGTAACGCCTTGACCGATTTTCATGATTTTGGTATCAATAGAAACAAGAGACCCTACCCTTTACTATGGTATAAAACAACCACACTTTTGGCACGTCAATTTCATTTTCACAGGTGACGACGTAGTAGAAAATACGTTAGGTGGACGAGGGTTAGAGAATCGGGATAGATATGTTTTTATGTATTACGACTTTAAAACCAGATGCATAAAATGCATAAAATGTATTATATACACAAACATTATAGACTTTTAAAATTCAACATAAGCTATAAACTAGTGGCAGTTTTATTCTTTTTAATATATGTCAAAAAATAGTGAAGCGAGGGAGAAAATGAATGAAACATTATTTTTCGTATATGTATGAAAAATGATCAAAGAAAAAAAACGAAAGACACGAATTTGTAAGCATACATAGGTAGCGAAAGACATTGTGTCATTTTGCTATCATCTTTTATTATAGACATGTGGAACACTTGTAATTAGTTTACACGACGACCTTGTTTATTGCACTTAAGTCAGGAGGGGAAATTGAAGTTACAGGTATGAGGTAATTGATTTTACAGAACAACTAATGAGGCAGTAAGAGTTTCAGCTAATGTAAGCCAACACGAGTGTGTTTTATTAATATATAATATTCACAATCCCCAAACGGAAGTTCTTTCTTTTTTCTACTATTCTTCTCACTTCATGGAATGACAGCAAGCTTATTTATCAATTTGTAAGACCTCGGAAATGTATTTAGCAGGAAGTAAATGAAACGCTTTGTAGACTTACGACAAAATGTGTTCCTTTAAGCGCTTTCTGGAAATGAACTCTTCAGACAGCCTTATTTGTAAAATGTATATAATTAAACATAATTGACATTAAAACAATTCTCAATCCAGCAAGATGTTTGACGAAGTCATGATGCATGAACCAGGTGGATCTGACTTGCCCGGGAGCCGCCCTAAAAAAGTTTTACTCATGCTCGTCAGAGCACTACAAAATTGAACCCTAAATGGCGTAATTTTTGATAGCAAATTGCACCTTTTATTTCTATTATTTCCATGAACACAGGTTTGTTATTATTTATACTATTTCACTCTTGTCTAGTTAAACATTTTCGTTGCAAAAATCGGACTCATAGTTTTGGTCATTTTGCAGAAATTAACATACCTTTCCAATTCTCCATTGTCTCCAAAAAAATGATGAAGGCTATAATTTTGAAAATAAGTGTACTATGACGCAAGATAATTCCATGCGTTGATTGAAAAAATATACATCTACAATGATGTTAGATGTTCCACTAGTTTCAGTGTCTGGACATATCCATTGTTTTATTGCAATGCCACAATAACTACGTACGTGAATTAAGCTGAGCTTGCATGTACTAGTATCAGTAGGATCGAAATGAGAAGCAAATCAAAATATGCCATCCAACGACTGCATTGATAAGATTGTGTGACTGCATTGATAAGATTGGAGAGCGGGTTGGCGCAGCGATAGTTCCCTTGCCTTGCACCAATGAGGTCCCGGGTTCGAGTCACCGGCGCCCGGCGCTCTATATGCATTTTGTTTTCAGTCAATGCTCGCTTCCGCAGGTTTTCTCCGGGTACTCCGGTCTTCCGGATAACAACCCATCATTATTTTATAAGACAGGTACATGAAACCATTACACAGGAATATAGTAACTAAATCTTATCACTTTATATCTCATATTTTTAGATTTGTTTTTTGATTAGCGCGCGAAAAATTTTGTCAATCCAGCTAAAATTGTTTACAAATCTTGCAATTTACGCAAAACAAAAATTTTGACTGAATATTTGACTGAACATAATACCTGAAATTTCGCGCAAAGCGTGCAAATTTTTTTACATTTAAATTATCAAAAACAAAGGGAAATTCAAGGTGTTTTCTTCTCTTTCTTTTTGATTTCTGTCTCTCCTTCCCTTTCTTTTCTATCTTTTTTGTGTCAAGATCCCCGAATGGGCCTTTTCCCCCGGCCCCCCCCCCCCCTTTGGGCACGCCAGTGCTATTAGAGTTTCTAACTACAACGCCCAGAGGTGGTAAGTATTGAATATCTGAAATCAATTTACTAGATATACTCGTGCTGAGGAAAAGGCAATAGCCGACTATTAAACTTTTGTATTGGCATTGCACACATTAATCATATGATATCACATTATCTTCAAAGCTTTCTTAAAACATCCCTTGAGCGTAATGGTAACGTGTATTTTATTACGACTTGATTTAATATAGAAAAGTATTATACTGTGATCTTTTTTATTAAATATCAAGCGATACAGACTATCTTAACCTTCAATATCTAACATTGCTAAATGTCGTAATAGAGTTGATGCACTGACCGTTCGCGGTTTAAAGAGATACAAATTTACATGTATGGATCTCATATGTTTGATTTTGTAAGCAATATAGTCATGCAACATATTTACCATTCCTATAATTGGCATAGTTCCACCGTTAAATGGGTAAATCCACAGAATCGGAACTCAGAAACAGATTAGAGACCAATTTTTTAAAATTAATTTTTTGTCAGATTCTTACAAACCCCTAATTTGTGCATCATCCTGGTAAACGCTTTTGTTTAAAAAATGGATTAAAATCCCGAAAAATGTTACTTTCCGAGCCAAAAATAGATAGGGATCCAAAATGTGAGAGATGAATCGGTCAGACAAACTTTCCTGACTGTAGACGCAAACGTCACTTGAATAGTTAAGATGAAATATCTTGACCATACTTGGTCTCGTTCTGGGTTTCGTTTCTGTAGAATTTCCCATTTAACGGTCGTACTCTGCATCTTATAGGAATGGGCTTTAAAGGTTTTAAAGTAAGCATGCGATCATAAGTCATGAATTGGTCATGCCAATTCAGGGGAGATGTATCATAAAAACTCTCTCTTCGTAGTTAAATGTAGTTTTATGGTCATTAAATGTACATATTTGATCATGTGTTGAAAAAGATTCAAATTTGTGATGTTTTTCTCAATAATGTGAACCGAACACTATTGTCGATTATAAGCAAACTGAATATTGAAGCAGAAATTGCATGACAGTCTATTTACATTTGTCCCGTGTATAGAGATTGCTGCTCTTTTGATATCATTGTCAGCTAACGTTTCTAAATCAAACGCCAGAAGCATGTCTCGGACAGACGACACTGAGCAAGGCGTATTGATATCACGACCACACGATTTATAGCTGGTATTTTCTTACAAGGAAAGCAAAATTCGAGATGTTCCGTAGGAATGAAAGGTTGCATGAGGATAGCAGAAGCAAACATTAAGATATTCTTTAAAGCATAATAAGATACCCCTGATACTTCCTTATAGAGAAACAAACAATTTAAAACAAACCTCAATCTAAACTGAGATTTATAATTTACGCGATGGATGCTTATATTTAGATCAGTAATATTTATCATGACTAGTATTTAATAGCACTTATGAAACTGACAGTGTTTAAAACTAGACTTGGTATGTAGTAATAGTATTTACAGGCATCAATAGCTTAAGCTTTACGATAATGGACAAAGTAAAATATTATATATCAAAATCTGCTTTTTCTAGCTTAAAATAAATACACTCAGTTCGTATGATTGTTACATCTCTAATTTGTCATGGTTGTAAAACAGAATTTCACAACAACACCATATATTTTATAACTTTAATGTTACTAAAAAAATTGTGGATCACATATAACAGCATAACCGATGATTACATCAATTTGCGATACAGACAAATGGCTTAACAATAATTGAGCTTTAATGTCTGGTATAAGATTTTAGTTAACAGTGAAGTCTTGCTTGGCTATCTGCTTAATCATCCATTGGTGATTTACTAACAAAATATTCATGAGACAAACTATGCCCTGTCGTATACTAGCCATCTATATTAAATCCTCAATATGTATGCACATTTTCTTTCTAAAACCATCTCTTGCGAATCATTTTAATACACGTTATTGAACCGTTGTACTCCATTATAACGAGTAAAAATGAGAGAAAGTTTGTTTAGGAAGAATATCCATTACTACCAATATATAAACACCTAATTGCAACTTGGAAACACATTGATGGGAGCTAATCAACGGCAATGTAAGTAAATGCACCTAGACGGTACGTTAGCAAGCCCGTAGCCAGGGGGGTGCGATGGGGGCGTCGCACCCCCCAAATTTGACAATGTACAAAAAAGGTCCACAAAAATTCCCTAAATGACCACAAATAGAACACCTGAAGCACCAAAACAAGTAAATTTAAGTCGTATTTTAATAAAATACTACACAAAATGCTTGGAAAACTGCTAAAAAACTACTAAAATTAATTTAGGGTCGACCAAAACTAAAAAGTTTCCTCCAAAAGGTCCACTTTTTGAAAATCCGCACCCCCTTGAAAAAATCCTGGCTACGGGCTTGGGTACGTATACGTCCAAAACCCTTCTTGGGAGAGTTGTATATGGTTCACTGTGCGATAATGCGTGCAACTTTGCCATGTCCGTGTCGCTGACATATATGTTTCTTGTTTAAATGTGTTAAGCCTATTATAAATGATTTTAGTTGTTTAGTTTGTAGAGAAGAGTCACATTAGTATATAACATGTATTGAATTTAGAAGTTGAAGCATGTCGGGAAATAGTAAAACATATTAATCGAAAAATGCAATACCCTTGTTTTACCCATGTCGCCAGCCATGTTGCGTTCTATACAGTGCCGCCCCACTCTTTTCACATGCATGCGGGTCACATACAATGTATACATTTTAACAGTCCGAGTTAGGCTCTAATTAAAAAATATAAAACTGTGTAACATTGAGTCATTTCCATGATTACAAGAGCTTTTTTATTGCATGTCGCCAATAATGCCAACAGATACGTCATCATTTCTCAAATGGTCAAGAAACTGTAAAAATAATGAGATAGATGGATGTTACCAAATGTGTTCAATCAGACTGACTTTGGCGTTATATAATATATTTGGAAAACAAAGAGGTGTTTTTAAAGTAAACATTTGCAAGCATATTAATGTCAATAAAGCCATTTTTGGCGCTAGTGCCGCAACAGATACGTTATGTACATTTTATTACCCCTCGTGAAAATGCGATGCATTAAAAAGGGAATGCTATACCATTATTAACAGGTGTAAAAGCTTACTCATCCAGTGTAAAAAGTAAATTGGTAAGTATGCAGTGTTGCCCATTAACGTACGATTGAGAAAGAAATCTAACTGATACCATATGACAGATACGTTATCTTAAAGAATAAGTAATACATTGGTTAATAAAAATCAAGTATTTTTAAAAAATCTCCCATGCACTGTGTCTTCTTCAGAAAACATAAGAGTTAATGATTTTGTGTTTTTTGCATGAGTGGGCGCGTGTGGTCTAGTGGAACAGTGCAGGACTCATAATCAGAAGGTCGTGAGTTCGAGCCCCGCTAGTGCCAACGTGTTGTGAACCTGGGCAAATCACTTTATCACACTTGCTTCGTCGACCCAAGCGTTATATGGGTAGTTACTAGGAATATGACCGTATAGCGCTAGAATGGGCAGCTGGCTGTATTCTAATGGTAACGGAATAAATGTAAAGCGCTTTGATCAATTCTGGAAAAGCGCTATATAAGCACCGACATTTATTTATTTTTTATTTATGAGTTATTAGTAGTTGAAATTTGAAAATATCTGAGACCAAAGTTGCACACTTTATCGGAGATGAGCCATATAACAAGGAGAAAAGTCCGAATGAAAACAATGTAATCTTGTTTATGGCATTACTTGTGCTGGACACGACAAGGCTGTGGTAAATATTATATCGGTGAGACCAAACATACATTCAAATCAAAACTTTATCAACATAATAATCTTAGATCCAATGAGGATCAGAACTCTGCTGTTTACAATCTTTGCACAGCTCTGAAACACTCCTTTATTAAGAAGTATTGATATTTGACAAGGATGACATTTTTCTTGAGAGATGATTCATTTGGGAAAGGATTCAGCTTCCAGCTCTGAATAGAAAAGGAAGCTTACGAAACCAATTGCCACACGCAAATGGGGTGAGGTCATCAGCAGATTCCTCGCCGGCGCCTGTAACATGACCAAAAAGTGGCCTGACGAAGTGTTGTGGCACAAAAGTCAACGCATCCCCAAGTGCAATATATTATTTCCAGTATTGTATCTTATATCGACAATTATATTTCGGTTGAGATTTGATATGTCAGATTTGCGTTAACTAGTTGCATTTACTATGCTGCATTTTGTTGTCAATTGCTCTGAAAGTTTCGCTTGTTTCATTCGTCTGACGCAATGCATGATTGTACGGTGTGCATTAAGTAACTAGTAATCACATAATTCAAAACACTCCACCTTTCGAATTCCTATTTCCATTTCCTTGCCTAGATATTGATCAGCGGTTTGGACACTTCAAACTGATTGCTGATGGCTATCACTTTGGAGAATCTGCTGAATAATTCAATTACTAAGGACATCTTGTGTTTTAATGCTGTTTAGAATTTTGCCAAAGGCGTTTCAATTTAACAACAAATTGTGCCTTATATTCGCTACTGTTTAAACAAAAAAAAACCTATAGTATGCTATCTCTCTACATCCGAATATGCGCAGCATATTAATAGTATACTATCCACTAAATATTGACTTCAGTACGGTGAGCTATATATCGTAAAAAGTTTTACGTATAATAATTACATCTGATTTCCCATCTAGTTTATTTTATATTATGATCAGACAATGGCTCTTAACAACAAAGTAATGACAATTTTGTTTTGCATCTTACATCATTGTTATAAATAGAATATTTTTCCCCTTTACATTTCCGATTAAATGCACACAATTAACTGAACAAAGATCCTAAATTAAATTTTGTTCACAGATTTCTTTCACTGATTTGCTGAAAAAAATCCCGACATTATTAATTTGCCTTGATTTTTCCAGTAATTGTTCCAATTTGTACTAATCTAATATCGTTACCCTTGAATCAAAATTGAAGCGTGATTTTGATTAAAATTTTGCCTTTTATAACGATATCACAAACTAATCACAACGTCAGATGTCATCTTTAGTAATCCAATTTGTATACTTTGAAAACCACGAAATCCTTTCATTAAATCTATATGTCAACCTTAATTATGTAAAATGGGAATTTATAAATTGTGCTAACTGCATTAGTTTGGTTGCTTACATCATACACTTTTAGTTTTGTTTGTTCACGTCATATTTCAGTTAATCACCAGGAGCCTAAAATTACGAACTCTTTAAAAAAATATCCATGGCAAATTAACAATGTTTTTTTTTTTTTTTTGTGTGTGTGTGTGTGTGTGTGTGTGGGTGGGGGGGTTGTGTGTGTGTTAAACATGCTCACGGATCAGTTAGCATGCCAGTTAAGGGTGAAATTTTACCACTTAAATACAAGTGGCATCACAAAATCCATCCAAAAATTCATGTCTAAATCAAAATGAAGCTAAATCAAATGAAGATGCATTTTAGAAGCAAAATGATATGCTGAGCACGATGGTAATGTCTGTGTTTTTTTTTTCAGAATGTTTGGTTTTGGTAGAAAGTGCCAAAAATGGACCAAAATGAATTTCCCCAAGACAAATCCCTAGTATAATGAAAGTACAAAATGTTAATGTTTTTGATAATAGTGGTTTTAGCAGATGTAATATGGTTTAAGAGAATCATCGCAAAATAATGATCGAGACTTCCTCCCGAGAGAGTCTTGATCATCCAGCACCGCCTTGCTTTGTCTGTTCTTGATTAAAGGGTTATCATCTTACCTCTGAATACTTGACTGATTTCAACAATACTTTGACCATGATTTGTGCAAGATAGCAACGGTCGGTTGTTGGCATGGTCGAAGCCTAAAGCAAGCAATATACGTATAAAACGGTTGATTAAGATAGTAAATAGTTTCTGAGAGTTATGACTATCACTTTTTCAATAATTACCTGACAACCTTTTACACAATTTAGCCAGAGGCGTTTTCTTAGAAACAGATGAAACATTCACAGTGGTACCCTATGTCTAGTTACCACATTAGATTTAAAATCTCGTTTTACTTTAGTATTTGTTTAACAGCATGTTTATCTGATCGCTGCGTCGAACAATGAGTTATCAAAATGTTGCATGTTTTTGTCAATAAATGTGAACGTGAATTTGCAACTTAACAAAATTAGGAACAGTCCTTTCAGAAAACTCCAGCACTTTTAAGTTCAAGGGTTTTATCATGTAATGATTGTGACATTTAGCATAGATTGGCCCAAGAGAAGATATCGTGTGTATCCCATCAGGATTTTTTGCATAGGAAATTATTCGAGTAGTTAGTGATGAAATGCCCACAAATCAAAGTTAATTGTTGTAATCTTGCAGTTATGGTATGTTTTATCACTAACTACTTACATTACTTCCTGTACATAATTTGCCATAGGAAGCAATGCATGATGGGATACACAGGATGTCTTCTCTTTATTGGCTCTATTCCTCTTAGTGTTTTTTTTTGCGAGCAATACTCAGTCGGATTCACTGGAAATTTATGCCATTCAGGATATCAGTAGCATCTGCTACTTCTCGCCACAGTGCCATTTGCCGAAATGGTGGAGGACAGATGCCACAGGCACAGTGGCATCATTAAGGCATTCATTGGATCTCCTTCTCTTGCCATTTCGACAGACACTTGGGCAAAATTAGGTTGAGATATCACTCATAGTGGTATAATTTACCTATATAATATTTATATTCCGCCAAACATAAATAATACAATTTAAATCTTGTAAAACTAAAGCATAAGTAATATTTGATTAAGTAAATTAGAGGAGTGAGGCCAAGCTATTGGAGCACTCGACTCGTAATACCGAGATTGATGGATCAAGCCTTTTTCCTTTTTCCTTGGGCCAAAACTTTACTCTAAATTGATCAGCGGTTCGGAAGTTAAGCCGTTAGTCCCGCTGTGCTAAACATCCCAATCGGGACGGTACAATTAGTGTAAGAAAATGTTAAATCAAATGAATTATAGCATCTCTTAAATTATATAAGAGTCGAAGGGTCGGTTATATCTTTCTGCACTACAACCTTGAGACCGGGTGCATTGTATACATAATATACACACACTAAAAACTTAGTATTCAACCCAAGCTAGGAGTGAGTAGCAAGAGAGTTTGCCATTTTTATTTAAAAAAACATCATCAGGCGTTACATATTTATTACAGTCATGTGTTTAATGTCTAATTAGTTTACACAACGACCTTGTTGTTTGAATGCAATTAAGACAGGAGAGAAGATTAAAGTTACAGGTGTATGGTAATTGTTTTTACAGATTAATTAATGAGGCAGTAAGATATTCGGCTAAATGTATGCCATGGTGCTTTTTATATGTATATATTCACAACATCCAAAGCGGAAGTTCTTTCTCTCTTTTTTGGATATTAATTTTTACCTATATAGTAAGATAGCAAGCGTCTCAATCCAATAACTCTCCTAAGCCTTTTTCTCGGGTTGATTAAGAGCGCATACTAACTAATGTTGTCTTTGAGGTTAACTACGTTATCTAGAGTGATTAAGATGCGCCTATGGTACACATTTAGCCAGTTCAAATGTTCTGTCCATACATAACAATGCATTTTGTAATCCGTAGTAAAATATTTTGTTAACCCATAACTTATTCTATTCACTGGAGTCAATAAGTATAGATAATCCCTACTTGAGAAATTGCAATCCTTAACAATCCTTTTGTGTTTACACGATAAAAAGCACAACTAAAAAACTCTACGCGTTATGCTTTTCGTCGAAAACAATATCCTATCCTATACTTTGATTGACAGGCCTCTTTTGTGCGGTAAAATTAATTCGATACTTCTTTTGTCATTTACGATTTAGTTAACAAAATCCTTTGTCCTTTAATGAGTTAACTTACGACAAACTTGAACAGGCTAATTGTCTATTTTTGTTTTATTTTTGTTTCAAACACTCGTTTGTAATATATTTCTTTGAAATGTGTCTTTCTAAAAAAGCCGAAAGCAACGAAATCCCGTTATTTAGCAGCTATCGATTTAACGAATCCACTATTCTCATTCTACTGTTGCTTCCTCTTTAAACATCACTTTAGTTGAAAATATAAAATTTGAATGTGTATAAAAGAACGCCACTATTAAACCAACAAATACAATACTGCACCTTAGTGGAATAAAATAATATTGTTTTTATGAAATTATAATGACGCCGTATTTGTTTGATTTATCAAATGATTGTATTTATCACAGTATATAGGGGACTCGCAGGCAACTCGCTCTCGGAGAGGTACCTGTGGCCTGGTTGATGTCTTCGGCTTGGTTAAAGTATCTTCGGCTTGAGGTTCGTAGAATGTGAATTTGTCGACGCTGGGGCTCAACATAAATATTATTTATAAAACGGTAGACCTCCCGTGTATACCAATCTTGAAGTAAATTACATTCGTCTAACGCCCTAACACGAGATCAATTATCACACTGCTTTAAAGAAACATGACAAATACTATGCTATTTCATCCACTTAATCTTAATTTACTTTACGTTACAGTCACTTACAAACTGCGACAAGCCACGAAACCATGACAGATAACAAGAGCTCATCACATTTCGTGATGCGCACACGAGAGACTTGTCTGGATCTACCATCTACGGGAAAAGCGAAGCCATTGGCTTTTATAGCAAAGTCACGGATGAGCAATTAACTAGCGTAGAGTAAACTGGGGAAAATACCACCCGGTCATACAGGTATTTGGCGCCACAACAAAATAACAGATTTCGTGGGATATTATTATCCACCAGCGATTCAAAGCGAAACGTTGATTATGATGAAACTCGTGAGGCACATAATTACCCCTTAAAAAATTGAAACTGTTCCGAATGATTGCAATTTACACTTATCATTGGCTTTAGAAGCTATTTTGAAAAACTGACTTTACAAGTACTTACGACTGATCACGGGATAACCTCATATAAACACCATTTACAGCAATAAATGAGCGTGCTAAATCCAGAAAGCATTGCGTCCGACAGAATTATGAATCCGGTGTAATAAGAATCATAGTCCCCTGCCGGATTATACAGTAAAGTATATGCTAACAACTCGCAAGCAACATTAACCCTCGTCCACCTGAGGTGGAGGGGGGGGGGGGTTCCCCACCCCCTAACGGATCGTCGCCGATTGGTCCAAAACGCAAAACAAAGTGACCCGGGCATTTAAGTAATTGTTTTTTACATCCTTTGCGGTCATTTTGATGAAAAAACCCCGGGGTACGGTAAGCTGTCAAAGTCCGTGGGTAGGTGGGGGGTGGGGGGGGGGGGGGAAGACACCCCCTGTATAAAAAATGTCCATTTTGAAAAAATATCTGCATGCTAACAAGCTTAAACTTATGTTAGAATTACCATTTCCTTTATTCATTAGACCCTACCCTATACTATGGTATAAAAACAACCACACTTTTGGCGCTTCAATTTCATTTTTACAAGGGTGGGGGTGGGGGTGGGGGTGGTAACCACCCCCTTAGGTGACGACGTAGTAGAAAATACCTTAGGTGGACGAGGATTAATACCATTCTTTATTCCGTTAAGGTCTATGGGTCGACCTTGATTAATTTTACACCGGTTAAATATCCATTTTCTACTAAAGTCGGCATTACGATGTAAATAAACATCAAGAGTGTTGGACCAATTGTTAGCGAACGCAATCGGTACCATGCAAATGGTGGCCACGTGACTGGTTTTTGTCCAAGGAATTTTGGCAATGCTCTTAGGGTGCCTTTAAAACATTGTTGCATATCCGCGATTTCATTCAAGATGGCGTTGTCTCAGACCTTTTCTATCAGCTTCGTAATCTAATTTTGCTGCTATAAACAAACCATGTGAAAGTCATGAATACAAAGCAATAAAGGCAATGACCGCTCCAAATTGAGAC
>JXSR01S003514.1:49824-61908 GCA_000969725.1 Ophiothrix spiculata
ATCTATATGTCAACTTTAATTATGTAAAATGGGAATTTATAAATTGTACTAACTGAATTAGTTTGGTTGCTTACATCATAGAATTACACTTTTAGATTTGTTTGTTCACTCCATCATATTTCAGTTAATCTCAAGGAGCCTAAAATTACGAGCTCTTAAAAAATATCAGTGGCAAATTAACAATGTGTTTTTTGTTCTAAAACTCGTCTTCCTAAGGGGGGCGGGGTGTGATTACCACCCCCCTATCGGATGATCGCAGATTGCACCAAAACGCAAAACAAAGCGACCCTGAGCATTTTGGTAATTGTTTTTACATTCTTTGCGGTCATTCTGACGGGAAAAAAGTCGGGGTACCACCTAAGGTGGGGTTATGGTAGGCCGTCAAAGTCGGCGGATAGGGGAGGGGATTGCCATCTCGAACATTTTAAATCAATATTTTGAAAAATATCTGCATGCTTTTGACTTGAAACTTACAGGACATGTTAGAATTGTTGTTTCCTTCATTTATTAGCCAAAACCTTGACGAAAACTTGTCATTTATAACTTTTATAGCGATTTTTTGAAAAAGTCGATTTTTTCGGTTTGGAAATACTTTGTGACGTCATAATTACGTAACACCTCGACCGATTTTCATGATCTTGGTATCAATGGAAAGAAGATACCATGTCCTATACTATAGTACCAGTAAACAATATAACTTTGGGGGTCCCAATTGTAAAATCACAGGGGGATGATAACCACCCCAGGAAGACGTCTTACAAAAAAAATGGCTCAGGAAGACGAGGGTTAAAAAATATCCATGGCAAAGTAACAATGTGACCAAAAATGGACCCTCCCAGATAAATCAATTACCCTAGTATATTTCAAGTACAAAATGTGAATGTTTTTAGAATAGTGGCTTTAGCATAGAGAGTAGTATACAAATATAACAAGGTTAGAGGGGGGAATCGCAAAATACTGTCCCCGAGGTGTTGGATGATCGAGACTTTCTCTGGAGGAGTAGCCGCAGGAGGAAGTCTTCAACACCGCCTTGCTTTGTCTGTTGTTGTTGTCTATTGTCTGTTCTTTCTTAAAGGGTTATCATCTGACGTCTGAATACTTGTCTGATTTCAACAATACTTTGACCCTGATTTGTGCAAGATGGCAGCGGTCGGTTGTTGATATGGTCGAAGCCTAAAGCAATCGATATATAAAACGGCTGATTTAGATAGTAAATTGTTTCTGAGAGTTATGACTATCACATTTTCAATGATTTTTACACAAATGATATAATACCCAGGTAGACTTGATCATTTTTAAATGAGTAAGCAAAATCGGCAGATTTTCAAATGTATAATCACGTGATTTATAAATTGATAATTTACACATAGACCTCAATCAAATGGTCTTAAAGATTTAAAGTTATTGGCAATGGCTATCAGTAGCCTATTTGACGACTGCTGAATAATTTAGTTACTTATTTAGCGTTTTAATACACCATTGAATTTAGCCATAGGCGTTTTCTTAGAAACAGATGAAACATTCACTGTGGTACCCTGTGTCTAGTCACTACATTAGATTTAAAATCTCGTTTACTTTAGTAACTTCTCTGTTTTAAAAGCTTTTTAACTGATCGCTGCGTCGGACAATGAATTATCAAAATGTTGCATCTTCTTGCCAATAAATTTGAATGTGAATTTGCAACTCTACAAAATAAGTAACAATCCTTTCAGAAAACTCAAGCAGTTTTAAATTCAAGGGTATGATCATGTAATGTTTGTGACATTTAGCATAGATTGGCTCAAGAGATGATATCGTGTGTATCCCATCATTACATTGCTTATAGGATTATTTGCATGGGAAATTATGTAAGAAGTTAGTGATGAAATGCCCATAAATCAAAGTTTATTGTTGTAATCTTGCAGTTTGGGTATGTTTTATCACTAACTACGTACATGACTTCCTGTACATAATTTGCCATAGGAAGCAATGCATCATGGGATACACAGGATATCTTCTCTTGATTGGCTCTATTCCTCTTGATGTATTTTTGAGAACAATACTCAGTCGGATTCACTGGAAATTTATGCCATTCAGGATATTAGTAGCATCTGCAACTTCTCGCCACAGTGCCATTTGCCGAAATGGTGGAAGGTGGAGGACAGATGTCACAGGGACAGTGGCATCATGAAGGCATTCATTTGTATAATTTCCCTGTATAACATTTATATTCCGCGTAACATAAATATTGCAAATACAAATTAAAATCTTGTAAAACTAAAGCATCAGTAATATGAAAAGAAGGCAGTGAGGCCAAACTGTTGGAACACTTGACTCGTAATACCGAGATTGATGGATCAAGCCTTTTTCCTTTTTCCTTGGGCAATAACTTTACTCTAAATTGCTCAGCAGTTCGGAAGTTTAATAAGCCGTTAGTCCAACTGTGCTGAACATCCCAATCGGGACAGTACAAAAGTGTAAAAACCTGTTAAATTAAATGAATTATAGCATCTCTTAAATTATATAAGAGTCTAAGGGTCGGGTATATCTTTCTGCACTACAACCTTGAGACCGGGTGCATTATATGCATAATACACGCACCCTTCAAACTTATTCAACCCAAACTAGGAGTGAGTAGCAAGACAGTTTGCCATTTTTATTTAAAAAAAAAAAACATCATCAGGCGTTACATATTTATTACAGTCATGTGTTTAATGTCTAATTAGTTTACACAACGACCTTGTTGTTTGAATGCAATTAAGGCAGGAGAGAAGATTAAAGTTACAGGTGTATGGTAATTGTCTTTACAGATTAACTAATGAGGCAGTAAGAGATTCGGCTAAATGAACGCCATAGTGCTTTTATATGTATATTAACAATCTCCCAAACGGAAGTTCTTTCTTTCTTTCTTTTTGGGTATCAATTTCTCACATATATAGTGTGATAGCAAGCGTCTCAATCTAATAACTCTCCTGAACAAAGCCTTTTTCTCGGGTTGATTAAGGGCGCATACTAAATAATTTTGTCTTTGAGGTAAATTACATTATCTAGAATGATTAAGATGCGCGTATGTTAAGTATTTCTACACATTGTCCATTTTTGTGTTATTTTTGTTTCAAACACTCGTATGTAAAATATTTCTTCGAAATGTGTCTTTCTTAAAAAAGCCGAAAGCAACGAAATCCCGTTTAGCAGCTATCGATTTAACGAAACCACTATTCTCATTCTACTGTTGCTTCCTCTTTAAACATCACTTTAGCTGAACAAAATAGAATTTGAATGTGTTTAAAGAACGCCACTATTAAACCAAAAAAACAATACTGCACCTTGGTGGAATAAAATAGTATTGTTTTTATGAAATTATAATGACGCCGTATTTGTTTGATTAATCAAATTATTGTATTTATATAGGTATATTCAGATGTCAAAAAGGAGAATTCTCAGAGATGAAAATGTGATATTTATGAGTGAAAATGTTCAGGTTTTTTCCGAAAAACTTTTAGTCCAAAATCTCTCTTGTTTCGCTTATATGATAAAATTCATAACTTCTACTTTATATTATGTGTTAGATATGAGTTTTATATTGACATTCATGAATTTAATCAATTACAACTATTCTTTATTTTCACAAAAATAGAGTGAGCGGGTTCTTTGCACTAAAATCAGCGGGAAGAAGAATTGAATTTCCCGGCTTGGCACGTGACTATTACGTTTTTGCCTAGTTAATAAAATTTCAACCTTCCGCCGCTAATGTTGCAGAAGCCAGTTTATAATGATGTAACTAGTATTTGGATTGCATAATCTCAAACTTTTGAATTTTTATTTCCATTTTCTTATCGATCAGTAGGTTTGGACACTTCGAACTGATTGCTGATGGCTATCACTTAGAAGAATCTGCTGAATAATTCAACTAAGGACATCTTGTGTTTTAATGCATTATAGATCGTTGCTGAAGGCGTTTTGGTTTAGCAATAAATTGTGCCTTTTATTCAATGCTAGTAAAACAAAACAAAAATATTAGCATGTCCGAATGTGTTACACATTAGAGAGGTTGCGAATCACGCTTGTTAACGTTGACGCTAACGTAAACCTTATTTTCATTCATATGCTAATGAGAAACCTTTAGTGTACCGTACCAGCCTACTTTAATGGACCAGATTTCATAACAGCTTTACGCAAAAGTCAACTTACTATATTCAATCAAAATATGTCACCTTGACTTCAACACATGGTCAAACTTTCTTTCTGAAGAAAATTCTTTCTGAATTTGAAAAGTCAACTAATGTCGTTTAAATCTCTTGTTAATAGTATATAAACGAGAAGAATAGTGTTACATCTGTCCAATTGAGAAATCACAAATGACACTGAAAATTCTTTGATCAGTTTCTTCATACTGTAATGTTCTTCGTTATCATCATTATAGTCCATGTCACACGGTTGATTCTTTGGTTCTTCGTGTCTGTTTCGAAATTAGTCCATAGTACAAGGTTGGTCCTCTGTATCGTCAGCGCGAACAGTTCGAATATGTCGTTTTAAATCATGTTTCAGATTGAGAGTACTACTACACAACGAACGAATGTAACGATTAGAATCGGCTAAACTATAAAATTCAAACCTCATGATATTCATTACCCCTTTGTTTTGTAAACAGTGTTTGCGAATACCGTAGCGTTAAACTTTTAGCATTTTACGGTTTAACACTAACCTTAACCTTTTTTTTTCCGCAATCTCTCAATTACTGCTATAATAATAACGTTAGTTTATGACTTAGATCGAATATCCTTCAAAAAATTCTCTAATGACATCAATAGGTATTCCCCTAACGAACTAAACAACGGGAAAATGTCTCTTAATTCCAATTTTAGCATGATATGTATAATACTTATATATAACTATTCAAAATTAACTTTTTCGTAGCCATCTAGTTTGTTTGTTTGTTAATCAGATAATGGTCCTTAACATCGAAGAAATAGCGAATGATTATTTATTTTATTGAATATTTTGCTATTATATGTTTTACATTGCCCTTTGAATAACTACATGAAAAAACCGGATCTGTGCTCCTAAATTAACCATTTTGATTATTTGATTACAGAGATGTTTTTTTAAAACAACTGTCATTATCATTGGCATTAACGTTAATTAAGATTTCACTTATCTTTGCCTTTTATAACTCTACCACAACTTAAATGTGTTAATAATATCGTAATAATACCATTTTTTTTAAACACCGATATCTATGTGTCACATCTATTTGTCAATACTAATTATCTAAGAGAAAATGTAAATGTAGTATTGTTTGTTTTTCCCATCATATTTGTATTCTGCTTTGAAAAATAAAGGAGGGTATTAGCCACGATCCTCGGTGTGAACTTTAACTTTCCGTGACACTTACTGAATTAGCTGCATAGTTAGGAAGTACTACCATAACCATTCCTGATATGATTGAGTATTTACAGAACAAGAAACAAATATTTATACTATGAAAGAGGACAGACAAAATTAAAAAAAAAATGCTAGTGTTGCGAGAAATAAACTATCCAATTCTTCAAATCTAGACAATGAGTACACTAACAGCCTTAAAGGAGTTTAAGTGAACGTGAAAATCACTCCTACCACAAACGAAGTGACTGTTAAAGCAGAAGGAGAAATTATATTATTTACTGTTGTGATTGGAGAGTTTAAACAAACAATAGAAACAGAAATGATAAACAATTAAACAACTCAATCAGAATTATGTTCTAATATTATACATGCATCAACAACACTTGTCTTTAAATTAAGTGTAGTTTTTGTTCTAATCTAATGAAACCACTAATTTTATTTTATTTCGAACTCACAAAGTGCCACGCCAGGTTGCAAATCAGCGATCATGTTGATAATTGTATTTCAAGCCTGCTAAACACAAACTGAGTTGTATAATGTATATTACAAACAAATGTTAATGAAGAACTATTAGACATTGCAATTTGGACAGGTAAATATACAGGTAACGTTTTGTTCCGACATTTTTCTGATAAGCTATTTCCCAATTAATTTAGACAGGGTTGATTTTAACAATTTTCGAACTACGTATTATTTTGATTCTTGATTTGAGAGTAACGAGCTTTTGAATGTTTAAAAGGAAACTTTTATGTACTACGAACAATTAATAAAGTGAAATAAATATCTTTTTTTTTTTCAAATTTAACAAAACCAAATCTATTGACATTGAAAAAAGCAATAACCGATATTTCAACTTTTGAATATTGACATAACACATATGGATCATATAACATCCAATAAAACACCCCTTTAGCGTAATGGTAACTTGTATTTCATTACGACTTGATTTATTGTGATCATTCTATTTAAATCAATCGAGTTTACATTCTATCTAAACCATCAATAATTTAAAATACTAACTTGCTGTAGTAGAATTAATGCATTGACCTTTGGTGAAGGTGAAAGAGACTCACATTTATGCATACCGTATAGTAATATTAAAATGCTAGGTTTATGAGATTTTATTTGAGAGTGATATAAACAACGAACTTATAATTAGGTTTAAATAATTTACAGTATCTAATTATTTTTTCACCTACATCTAATACGCATTCTCTACACATAATAAAGTATTTACAACAGCTGGTAATCAATTAAAAAAAATCTATTGTCACTTAACTGTATTTAAAATATTGGGACCACTAATGTTCATTATTAGCAAACACATACGCAAGCAATAATAACATTACAGTTTCCTTTAACTGTGTCCTGTGTATAGTGATTGCTGCTCTTTTGATATCAGTGTCAGCTAACGCTTCTAAATCAAGCGACAGAAGCAGGTCTCGGACAGACGACACTAAGCAAACCGTATTAATATCACGACCACACGGTTTATATCTGGTATTTCCTTACAAGCAAAGCAAAACTCGAGATCTTCCGTAGGAATGATAGGTTACATGAGGAAAGTACAAAGAAATAGGAATAGACAAAATGTACATATTTTGCAACTGGAATTGAAATTTTAAAGAATACACTGAGATGACAATAGAGAAGCACTCCTATTCTAAACTGCGATTTGTAATTTAAACAATGGTTGCTAAAAAGCATTTAATACGTATGACATGCTTTTAATATCGTAGATTTGTCACATTTTTTTTAATCTATTTTATATACACTTTGTGAATCAAATTTGCTAGATCACCAATGATTACATCAATTTGAGAAACAGACAATTGGATTTGAAGCAAATGTATATTAATGAACACAGTAGCAAAGATTACTGATGATTTGACTGCGCCTTTGTGTCTAATATAAGATTTAGTTAGCATGCTTTGCGTGATGATCCATTTGCTATTTACTGACAAAATGTGTTCGTTCATCCCTGTTCAGCCGTAAATTTCTCAGTTTCAGCTTTTACGTAATTACTCACTGGTAATTTTTGACGGAGCATAACATGTTTTTTTGGAATCCGGGTGAAGTCCAATCCTGATAAAATGGTCTTTGCAGATATTTAAAAAGTGAAAATGGCAAGGGGCTTCATTTCCGGCAAATTTTAGATGAACGATCCCAAATATTCACGAGACCATCTATACCTTATACTTCCTATCTGTATTAATACTTTTAATTATTTCCTTTTGCATTTGTTTTTTCATAAAAAAGTCCAGTGGACTATTTTAAAACAACAAATTATTGAACATTACCCCATGATGTTTTACTTAATTTTATAAAATGGAAAAGAGAGTTTAACTAGATCTTGTCTGTGCCCTTTTCAAGAGCACGAGTTATGTTACGTGGGTGATATTTTTTAATGACATTTTTGATCACTTGTCCAAGACAAATAATTTGACACCTCAACCTTTTAAATCCGGAAAAGCTGAACATTTGACTTTTCTTTTTTACTTTTGACCCCCCCGGGAAAGGTTCAGACGATAGAGTGACAATTAACACTGGTCCAAGACGAACAATGTCATATCTTAAACTTTTAAATCGAACAAAATTGAAAATTTGACCTTACTATACTTTTCTCTTGACCTTTGACCCAAGGAAGGGTTGGACGACGGGGTTGACACTTTTGATTGCTGGTCTAAGACGACCAATTTGATGGTAATTTGATCCTTTTTTGACCTATGACCCTGAAGGAAAGGTCGGACAAAGGGGTCGCCATTGACACTTTTGATCACTGGTCCAAGATGAACAATTTCACATCTTAAAGTTTAAAATCGAACAAAGTTGATAATTTGACCTTCCTATACCTTTCTATTGACCTCTGACCCCCAAAGAAGGGTCTGACGACAGGGTCACCATTGACACTTTTAACTGCTTGTCCAACACAAACAATTTGACGATTTAAACTTTAAAATCGAACAAAGTTGAAAATTTGATCTTCATATATTCCTTTCTCTCGACCTTTGACCCCCAAGGAAGGGTCTGACGACGGTGTCACTGTTGACACTTTTGATTGCTGGTCTAAGAGGAGCAATTTGATACCTTAACCCTTTGAACCCGACGAGCCGGTATACCGGCTCACGTGTACATGTACCGTATACCGATGAGCCGGTTTACCGGCTTCAAGGTCACATGTCAGAAACTAGATGTGTCTATCAACAGGCATGGGTAGTTTAAATTCCCAATTGTCTTATTTATATCGGAAGACATCAATAAAACTTTGAACACATAGTTGATCAGCCATTCTGCTCTTATTTACTTGACAGAGCTGAATAATTCCTCACATTTTCGTAAATTTGATCAAATTTTCAACAAATATGGCTTCGCCAATAGACTACAACGTAAATGTCGAATATGTTGGTCGACATAAATAGTATTTTTTGTTAATGCTGGTTATTGAAACAATTCAGACTAGTGTAAAATGAAAATGTAAAGCAAGAAAATCAGAATAAAAGTACGTTTAGGCGTTAAGTGTTTTTTAATTTTGGGTTGGCCCGGGTCAGCGGTACAGATGCACGTGGAATGGCCAGGGTTCAAAGGGTTAAACGTTGAAATCGGACAAAGTTGAACATTTGACCTTTTCTATTTGACCCCTGTGACAACATACGACCCCAAATATGTTTTTTATCTGACAACTTTTGTGGACAATGTCAAGACGTTTCATGCATATGCACCCAAATTTCACGACTATACCTTTTACGTTGTCGAGTTTAAGCTTTTTTCGTGAAAATCAAGTGTTTGATCCCGTGACCCCTACGTGACATTTGCGTTCCAACTGTTGATAACTCTTGTAGCCTGTCACCTATAGATGCTTGTGACCAAGTTAAGCTGAAATCCGATAAAGTATGGGGAAGAAGAAGCAGATTGTTAGAAAGAAACAAAGAAAGAAAGAAATGGCAAGAACATAATATGTTACGTGTATCCACGTAACATGAAGAAAAATCTTCATGAAACCAACTCTGACGGATTATTTTAAAACAACAAAATATTGAACCTTACCCCATAATGTTTCTTGATATTTTATAAATGTCAAAGGGGGTTTAGAGAAAACTCTTCATAAAACCAACTCTGGCGGATTATTTTAAAACAACAAGTTATTAAACCTCTCTCCATAATTCGTTATATTTTATAAAATGAAAAAGGCGGTAAATGAAAAATACGAAAAGGCGGTCAACACAACCCTTGTTATTTCCATGGTTGTTGTTATTATTATTCATAATTGGTCATATGATATCAGAATATCTTGTTCGACGATATTGTAACGCCCACAGAGCATAAGATAGTTTCTATTACAACGGATTTAATCCATCAATTGTCTGTATATTGTTCGTTAATATTACTGTGATATTGAAATTAAACGTTACGCTAAATTATATTATACATCTTCATGAACATTTAAAATTTTCAAATTCAACCTATAACCTTGCTATCCAACATTACATTTTGAATACATACGTATGTTATTTTGCTTCAAATAAAAATCACGTAAGTTTTACATTTTAACAGTAATTAAGTTTTAAATTCCAAATTACTTAGTTATCTGTAACAGCTGCACATCAATTTATCATTTAATGATTTTTAGATATTAGTAGTCTATTAAATGATATTCAAATCAAGGTGAAAATGGTGAGCAAAAACAAATAATTGCATCTTAAAACAAATACAATGTGTAAGGAACATACCTTCAAATTTGCTCTGTGTACAGTCATACACTGACGACTATTATTTTGGTATCAATTTCATCTTACGTTTCTAAATCAAACGTCATAAGTAGGTCTCGGACAGATGACACTGCATTCTTATTGGTATCACGACTAAACGTTTTGTATCTGGTATTCCTTACAAGCCTAGAAAAATACCAGATGTTACGTAGGAATTAAGGAAAACGGAAATTTCTATAACGGATCAATGCTGGTACTTATAGAAAATCAGACCAATAGTCTCAATTCTGATGTCTCATGTTATGATCTATATAACAATAATACTATCACCGCGGTTTTCTCTGTGTCTGGGCCTGTGTAGTTGGATAATGATCATCCTAATCCAATAAACATTTTTGATCTAGCTTTAGTTTCAATATTCTACGGCTTCAAATATGCATTGATGGTTAGCAATATGTTAGATAAAAACAGCTGTGGTTTTATAAAGCAGTAATGTTAACAGGAGTCACTGCCATGACATGTTAGGACAATAACGGCTACCTTGTAGGTTGAAGTACTTAATTCTAAACACGCTTAAGGGCACAGATAACCCACTCAATTTTTTTTCCAATTTTCTTACCAAGCAGCAAGAAACTAGACCTATAAAAGAGATGCAACTAGATGATTCATGTTTTTAGAAAATGAGGGGAAAGGTAGTTCATAAAAATATCGACATTATAACGCGATAGAAAAGTCTTCTATTTCATGGTATCCGTTTATTTCTACTAACTATATCACAAACTTTGTGCATTGACACAAGTTATACTATAGAAAACATATTTTTATTGAAAACTTATCGGGATTTGTTTTGATATTGTAATGCAAATTTAGAGCCATCCTATCTGATCTGCTTCGGCTCTTGTCTCAATACTTAAAAGAAATAAAATAAAGACAAGATTGAAAGTGTCTGAAACAATTTGAAACTTTAGAACAATAATATAATTGTTCGACCTGAGACAGCTCGTTTTATCTAGAAATAATTTCGAATAGTTTTAAACAAAACAAAACATCAGTAAACCTCGTTTTAATATCAAGACATTAACTGAATGTCTATACCATATGAATAAATTTAAAAAATAAAGGTCCATTATGCGAACTTTCATTTCATAATTATCGTCTGGATTTACGACATCACGACATAGCCATATTTTTTTGTTTTATATTTCCGTCAACTCAAATGATTTGACACACGTTTAAAACGATTGCTTACCTTATGAAATAGGTGATATAACGTTTGTCTAATATCTATACGCAACAAACTATTTCACGTTTAGGTTGCAATGCAATTGACTCAGCAAAGTGCATTCCTCAAGTCAAGAATGCGTAATTTGAATGACATGCAATTTATTTAGTTTTGCTTATTCAGCTAGCCCTTTTCAGCTTTTTAGGGGAAAATGTTTAATTTTGATCCTGTAATACTGCAGCGTATGATCCTGTTAATGTACCGTACAAAAAATTACACAGTGGCAATGGATCTTAATGGCATTGAAAGCATAAAAGTAATACAGAAACTGAGGCACACAGTGTGTTTATTAGGCTATTCTAGAAATTAATGGCATCCCCTAAAGAAGCTTAACAATTCCCAGGCTTCAAATAGCATGTAAAAAAATTGGGAAACCAAAAATGAGTCACAAAAAATGGGAATTCCCAGTGGACACTAAAGAAGACAAGTAAAATTTCACTTATTTTTTTGGGAATTGCCAGATACATTTGGATCAAAAATTTGGGGAATTCCCAGTAGGGGTAGTACTTATTCGAAGAAGAAAATGAAGAATATCTAGTAACCCCAAAGAAAGCAAGTAAAATTGATTTTATTTAGTTGGGAATTCCCAGATACATTTGGATCAAAAATTTGGGGAATGCCCATGTCTTCTTTAGAGGTTAGTACTTATTCGAAGAAGAAAATGAAGAATATCTAGTGACCCTAAAGAAAGCAAGTAAAATTTCTCTTATTTAGTTGGGAATTCCCAGATAC
>JXSR01S003514.1:153620-177369 GCA_000969725.1 Ophiothrix spiculata
GTATTTATAACAGCTGGGCATAAATTCAAATGTTTTCCATAATTTCCACGTAAGTTTATTTAGAATAATGTGAACTGAATACTAATGTCGATTATAAGCAAATATAATATACAGGTAAAAATTGCATAACAGTCTTTAAATTTGTCCCGTGTGTAGAAATTACTGCTCTTTTGATATCAGTGTCAGCTAAAATTTTTAAATCAAGCGCCAGAAGCAGGTCTCGGACAGATGACACTGAGTAAGGCGTATTGACATCACGACCACACGATTTGTAATTCGTTTTTTCTTACAAGGAAAGCAAAGTTCGAGATGTTCCGTAGAAACGACAGGTTACAGGAGGAAAGTAGAAGGAAACATTGAAATATTCTTTAAAGCATAATAAGATTACCCTGATCCTTCCTTATAGAGAAACAAACAAACCTCAATTTAAACTCAGATTTATAATTTACGCGATGGATGCTTTAGATTAGATATACATTAGATTTTAACCTGGTTTTTCATTACAAGGGAAGGTAAATTTGAGATGTTCCGTATACTCTCGGACAAAATATCCAGGGTAAAATATTTCTTATCAAACGCAGCACACCTTATCTCGGATCATTGTCGATGCACGGTGTTTCAATCAATATTAAAAGCAGAGGTCTCATGCGATTTGTTTGTACGTGATGAGTAATGCATATTTTACCTGTCTGTAAAATGCACTGGGAATTGAGACGTCTATCTCCGTGTTTATTATCCTTATTGATCCAAATACATTACATGGTACGATGCGAACATTTTATTCGAATATGTCTAAAGATGGTGGTATGGTGTTGCTTTAAGCTCTATCTTGAAATGAACACTACAATATATATTTATAGCCTTATTTGTATAATGTATGTATTTAAACATAATTAACATTTAAAAATAAGGCTCAATCTGTCGAATTTGTCGAAGCCATGATGCATTATCCAGGTGGATCTGATTTGTGTCTATCGTGTCATAGCTTTTGAATCTAAATCGTGCAGGTTTAAATTTATATGATTCGTTCAAAAAACACCCCTGTTAATTCAGTTTTTTGTCATTCGGTGAATGTTGTACAGAAAAACTAATTGTAGCTGTCTGAAAAAAAGGTAATTTTTCTATGCCCCGGTAAGATTTTTTTGCTATTAGTTTTGAAGAAGTATTAATATAGACTTTTTTCCAAACACTTTTATTTTAAAAATCTCGCTAAGTGGATTAAAATCCCGAAAATGGTACTTTCCGAGCCAAATACAAACAGGGATACAAAATGTGATAGATGAATTGGTCAGACAAACTTTCCTGACTGCAGATTCAAACGACACTTGAATAGTTACGACAAAATACTTGGCCTCGTTCTGGGTTGCGATTCTGTAGAATTTCCCATTCAACGGTCGAACTCTGCTTCTTGTAGGAATAGGCTATTGCATTAAGGTTTAAAAGTAAGCATACGATCATAAATCATGAATTGGTCATGCCAATTCGGGGGAGATGTAACACATAAAAACTCTCTCTTCGTAGTTAAATGTAGTTTTATGGTCATTAAAATAATGTACATATTTAATGCTGTGTTGAAAAATATTCAAATTTGTGATGCTTTTCTCATTAAGTGATATGTTACAATTTGTCTGACAAATTCACGACTTATGATCATACTGCTTATGTAAATTGTGGATTCTTATTATTATTCAACCTTTTAACTAATTTTCTAATACGCATTCTGTTTATTTTATAAGAGTATTTATAACAGCTGGGCATAAATTCAAATGTTTTCCATAATTTCCACGTAAGTTTATTTAGAATAATGTGAACTGAATACTAATGTCGATTATAAGCAAATATAATATACAGGTAAAAATTGCATAACAGTCTTTAAATTTGTCCCGTGTGTAGAAATTACTGCTCTTTTGATATCAGTGTCAGCTAAAATTTTTAAATCAAGCGCCAGAAGCAGGTCTCGGACAGATGACACTGAGTAAGGCGTATTGACATCACGACCACACGATTTGTAATTCGTTTTTTCTTACAAGGAAAGCAAAGTTCGAGATGTTCCGTAGAAACGACAGGTTACAGGAGGAAAGTAGAAGGAAACATTGAAATATTCTTTAAAGCATAATAAGATTACCCTGATCCTTCCTTATAGAGAAACAAACAAACCTCAATTTAAACTCAGATTTATAATTTACGCGATGGATGCTTTAGATTAGATATACATTAGATTTTAACCTGGTTTTTCATTACAAGGGAAGGTAAATTTGAGATGTTCCGTATACTCTCGGACAAAATATCCAGGGTAAAATATTTCTTATCAAACGCAGCACACCTTATCTCGGATCATTGTCGATGCACGGTGTTTCAATCAATATTAAAAGCAGAGGTCTCGTGCGATTTGTTTGCACGTGATGAGTAATGCATATTTTACATGTCTGTAAAATGCACCGAGACTTGAGATGTCTATCTCCGTGTTTATTATCCTTATTGATCCAAATACATTACATGGTACGATGCGAACATTTTATACGAATGTGTCTAAAGATGGTGGTATGATGGTTTTTTGTCTCATTTTTTTTTATAATTTAGTGAAAAGTTATGAAGTTTATATGTTATAAATTTCTTCCAGTTTACAGATAGCTATTATATACAAAACATTAACTGCCAGCCAACTATTAAATTGATTATTTAATAATGCACAATTCTGCAATTGATCACAAGCTTGGTCTCATTAAACCTCCCGATCCGTTCGTGATGCACTCCCGGTCCATCGGAAATGCACCACTAATGCATTGAAAGTTAAAAGGAATTAATAGTTATTACATCACAAATCATCACTATTCTTATACAACCGATGTGTCCATATCATATTCTGGCAAACATATATTAAAATGTATTATATATATGACACATTAGAAAGAAACATACATCAGGCGAATTAAAAATATTGATATGACTTTTAAAAATTAAAAAGTCGTGTTTAAGTCAATATCTTTAAATACAAACACACACAGGTCTTAGCATAACAAATTATCTCCATTTACATGTAAGTTATCACTTGGATGCCAAAATAATCAATGAACTAATCATATTAAGTCTGACACCTTTTGATGAAACTGAAGAACTTTAAACTTGTAAAGTCTGTCGTCTAACCTAACACTCTCAAGTAACAGTCCTGCTAAATGTTTCCTTTTGCTATAAATACATACCGTCAAGCATAATCATAAAGGCCACTGACCAAGAAGCATTTACTTAGGATTGTTTTCTTGTAAGTACCAAGTAAACATACGTAGCTTTAAGCTGCAGCTTCCAAGTGTATCGAATATCTGAGATCTATTTAGCAGATTTATTCGTGTTAAAAAGGTAACAGTCGACATCTAATTTGAACTTTTGAATATTGACATTACATATCATTCACAGTATAAAACTTGAAGCTTTCTTTAAAAACCCTTCAGCATAACATTAACGTGAATCAGTAATATCTAATTCCATATAGTAACGTTTGATAATTAATTACAAGCGTATTATGACTCTACTATATATACATCAGGATCACAATCGCTATTTTGTGATAGTTTTTTTTTTATTGAAACTTAACATTAACGTGTCGTGTATCTCATTGATTCCTATTCGTTTGGTAGTTTTACTTAATGATGAGCGAATTATACATTACGACGACAATTTATGTTACTTCGATGACTCTACTACACAGCAAGATTACAATAGCTTAAATATACATTATTTTGTGGTGATATTTCACTCGAATAATTAAATCAAATCATGAACACAACGTATGCGTCACTTGGAGTACCAATTTATATCTTAAAACAATTATCAAATTTACTTCATACTTTAATAAAATATTTAATTTAATAAACGCTATATTTATTATCATTCTATGAAAAAAAGGTAAAAGGGTAAAAGAAAAGGCATGTATTTGCACAGATCGGAGTGTCGATTTCTATTTAGAATAGATTGTGCCCGACTCTTCGATTTGTTATATTTTTCAGAGTTCTTTCCCGGTGAGTCAGTTATATTAAAACCATGGTAGGCCACAAGCTTTTTTCAAAATGTAGTGTCGCGTTTGTCCAACAGATAGCCGTTGGACTATCGTATATGTCTGAATAGTTTTGCCCAAAAGTTTCCGCAGACATGTGTACCCAATTGTAATATTTTTTGTTTCGATGATTATTATGCTATATGTGGGCATGCATGGATGTGGATGTGGATGTTGGTGTATGTAGGGGTTGGTAGGCAGATGTATTGGAGAAAGTGTGCAGTGTGTTGGTGTGTGTGTGTGTGTGTGTGTGTGTGTGTGTGTGTGTGTGTGGGGTGGGGGTGGGGGGGGGGGGGGGTGGATGAATATGTTCCAAAAAACTTACGGACACTTTTTAAGTCTGTAAATTTACGGGAAAATGTTACGAACATTTTTAACAGTGTCATGTATTTAAAATCAAAGACATAGGATAAAAGTCAATGCATGTTGAATTTAGTTTAAAACAGTTCTCTCAAACAAAAATAGTGACTTACTTGATATTTATAATAATAATCATAATGTGAGATTTTTGAGCGCTCATAGGAAAAAAGCCGCTGAGCGCTGTACATACTTGTAACAAAACCTAAGAAATATACAATCTTTACAAATACAAATTGTTACAAACAGAATCATGTACATTGGAGAACATGTGGAAAGTTATAGGTAATTTCTCATACAGTCACTGAAAAAACCTTCAAAAAGTAGAGTCTTGAGAGTACGCTTGAACTGACTAGTAGTCATAATTGGAGCAACATTCCTTATTATTGAAGGCAGATTGTTCTAGAGTTTTGGTCCAGAAACAGCGAATGATCTTTGTCCATAGAAATTTGTTCTTGGACGCTGCGTAGGAAATCAAAAAGAGACTTTAGATGAGGATCTGAGAGTGCGAGCTGGTGTATAGCGGCTGAGCAAATTAGCAAGATATGCAGGAGAGTGATCGTGGAAAGTCTTAAACACCAGAAGGAGGATCTTATATTCAATGCGCTTAGATATATGCAGCCAATGGAGATCTTGTAACACTGGAGTGATGTGATCTCTGCGTTTAGTCAGCGTGACAAGACGGGCTGAAGCGTTCTGTAGTCGTAAGTATACAGAACTTATATGGTAGATTTATGGTCTCAGATAGAGTATCATTTTACCCATTTTTTGCCAATTTTGGTCTCACATATGGTAACCTTCAGAACCGGAAGAACTCGTGTGGTTACCCGAGCACAAGTATCAGTTACCCCCCTCCCCTGGAAATGTCGTTTTCAAATCAAAAACTTAATTAAATTATAGAGAATTATATGATTTGTAAAAAAATAGGAAAAATTGAAAAAACAAACACATAAAGATTTGATTTTGAAATATACACCAGCATTGGTATATAAAACTTTGAATATGTCTATGTTTGTATTATTTTATTTGTTTGTCTGCTTTTATGTTTTGTTTATTTTGGAGATGATTTTAATGGACATTCTGGTACTTCTTGACTGGTCCTCCTACCACTTTCATTCTCTCTAGAGACTAGAAGTAATTCTGTAGGCGGGTTACCACATCCATGGCTCTCTGATCAACTGAGAAAAGGTCCAATTCTAGTGGTTCGGTAAAAATACGTTTAATTCATTATCCATCCGGTGGGAATTCGGTTTGTGAACGTTTCGTACGGTATCTACTCGTTAGACCTACGGTTTAAGCTCGATATGTATACGGTCACTGCGTTTCATATTCGGTATGCATTTATGGTTTATGTGTCTCATGTTCGGTAATGATACGTTGAATTCCTGGTTCATTGCACATGACGGATGCACACCGTACATTAACGATTGCAAACCGTATGAGTAGAGGACGATTAGCGTGCAAAACGTACAAAGTCCGTCCATTAACCGTACACACACCATCCTGAGAGATTTGACCTTGCTCAAAACATGACAACGTAATCAACGTACGCAAAACGCATTCCCACCGGATGGATAACGGATTGAACGTGTTTCTACCGAATGCATACCGAACATCACCGTACAGTCATAACAGTGGACGTTATTCGTACGTTTTCGTCTATACGGTGATGTGTGACACGGTCTTTATGCATGCTCAAATGGGATTATTTATTTTAACGGTGGCTTTAGAGTACTGTTGTTGCACAACTATATAACTTTTCTTTAATATTTCAGACTTTCTTCTATCAGCTTCATAATCTAATTTTGTTGCTATAAATAGACCAAGGTAATCGTTCTGAATACACAGCAATAAAGGCAATGACCGCTTCGAATTTGGAAATATTAGTTACGATCGACTTTTGAATTTCCCGTGCCTTCATATATAAAAACAACAATATTTCAACGTTCATCAGACAGTGATTCAATAATGCTATTATGTTATGGAAATAGTAGTCAATAATGTTATTCTTTCATTAAATATTTGGGGAAAATAACACAAGAAAAGATCATGGCAAATTCACTTGCCAGTTTTATCAATTTTTGAATACTAATTATATAGCGCAATTGTCATGCTTTACGCTATTCAGACTTATATCTCACGTTTTTCTATCTATTATTATCTATATGGTTGTTAATTGTTCGCTCTCAACTCTTAAACAGACTTCGTATCTAATTCACGGTCATAATGATTTTTGTTTGTGCAAAGTGAATGTGCCTGAAAATTCCTTGAAACAATAATTTGCATTAAATAGATTTAGTTTAGGTTTGTCATGGAATCCATTACCTAAAACGCTGTTTGTTTGATATGATATCTCATAATGATCCATCAAGTAATAATCTCCTAAGAGGATGATCATGTAGTGCCTTTCAGTATCTTAAAGAATATACAAGTTAATGATAATAATTCATAAAACCATTATAAAGAAGCAGCTACACTGACTTAAAACATCTGTTGCCTAACCATGACTTTGATAAAATAGTGTTTTCTTAGCCCCTTTCTGTCACGCTTATAATTTAATTGTCTTGCCATGAAATGACTTACGTATTCACTCTAAATACATAGTATTAAAAGCAATGACCGATTCTAAGATCAATGGATTTGTTATCATGCTGTGAATTTCCAACCTTCATATCATCATACCGACAGGATTTTTAAAAACTATCCCTATAAACATCCTCTTTATTTGACATCCATGTTTAAATTATGAAAACTCTTAGTCTTAGGAAGGGAACAATGGGATCGTGTCTTTGATCTATACTTTTTTCACTCGGTGATCAACTAATGACATAATGTAAGGGAAAAGCTAGAATGTAAGAGTAAAGCTATTCAATAGTTTTTATTTTTAAACCTATATTTTTATATATTAAGTTTTGTATATATTGGGAATAATTAATTGCTTATTAAATTCGTGACTTATTTTAAATGAAGCAATCATTTCAGATTATTAGTACATATAGCAAGACAACAAGATAACTCTGAATAAAAAAAAATATAAGATTCAATGTGTAAGCGGTGTGATAAAAATGAACAAAAAGGATGAATTCTAAATGAAAGACACAGATTTAAACATTTAAATCAATGTATTTTTGAACGAAACAAAATTACTGATCTAGTTGTTTTAACAACTAGATCAGTAATTTTGTTTAAAAACATGTTAAATGTTACTTTTCGTTATATATAAAGCTAAAAGAAGCACGTTGTTTGTACATAGTCCTTTATAGTTCATTTGAAGAAATTACTTATTGGCACTCATAAGTACCTACGGTATTGTTTAACAATGTTAAAAAAGTGTAAAGGAGATCGTGATTTTGCTGAATCGTTACAAGACATCTTTTGTGATTATTACATTATTCCATGTCGTTTTTGTACGATTATTTTCATTATAATTATTACTGGAATCAAAATGGGAAGTGAAACCATATCTTTAATTATGGAATTACATAATTTCAACCGATTAAACTCAACTTGGCTCTGATCAATGTCAATGTACGCTATTTCAATCAAATGAAAAGCAGAGGTCTCGTACGATATGTTTGTACGTGATGAGTAATGCATATTGTTTCTGTCTGTGAATCGCATTCAGGAATTGAAATATCTATCTCCATGTTATTTCACCCTGTAGTTTATTTTCCTATTGCCCGAATGCATTAAGTGATATGCAGAATATGAGCAAATTATAAGACACGTTTTGAGAAGAGTTCTTAGGCACCTTTAACTTTCTACGCCGTTCATGTAAAATATCAACGTACAGCGTGATCTATCATCCAAATGGGTCCAAAGCGGGTCACGCAACGTCTTACTTGGAACTTAGAGTAAACTAAAGGTATCTCGTTGGTTAGGGTATGTGTGAATCTATACAAGAACGAACAAATGTGATGTCTTCAACACAAATTTATATGATAAAGATTTAAAAGTGAAGAAACTTTGTAAATAGAGTGATTATATGCAAAAAATATCAAAAGGCCAACTAAATGTCAAACTTTAAGATATACTTTTGCAAAATATGTACTCGGACTTACTCGTATGTTTTAATCAAATTCTGCTTATTTTATCTTACGTGCAACTGATATAACTGTAGAAATACGTACAAAGCGCGATCATCATTTAAGATTTTTTAACCCAAAGTGCCATAAAGGGCTGCCCGATTAATTTTGAAAACAAAAATAAACCAAAGAACTCTAGAGTTAAAGGCATCCTACAGGTTATATTATGTGTTGTCAAAATGATGCGATACACTGATGATGTTGCGACAGATATAATAAAGGAAGAGCCTTTACCATCATGCCTTTCTTCCAATTTAATTTTTGGTACAGGTTGTCATGATTGATGATAGTGATAAGCATACCTGATATCCAAAATTGTGATGAGATCTGCTAATTATGCTATGTTTCATTACCATTACCATCACCATTCATTATAACCTGTTCAAAATCCAATTGCAAGCAAGGCATGATGAAAGAAAATTCTTTTGAGACAGATAAACAACGTATCATAATTTGTCCCCCTATTTAGTGAAAATATTACAAATATTGCATAGATTATGACCAATCGGAACTTATGACATTTACAATTTAATTTTTAATTCAATAAAATCAGGTATCCATGTTTTGATTAATTGTTAATTCCTGAACAAATCAATGTTCTTCTTGTGCAAGGTAAGTGAATTGCTCTGAACTATATTTGCCGAATCGATTAACAGATAAACAAAGCAAGAACATAGTTGTAGACATACAGAACTATTCCATGATCATTATGAAACATTCTACCTAAAAAGATGCTTGAGTTTGAAAAAATATTATGAAACAAAGTTTGTGAAGATATTTATGAAGTCATTTGCAAAAAAACCTGAAAGCTTTCTTTCTCAATATTATTCAGATTTTTCAAAATAATGTTAAATGGTCTATTTATTACATTATTCCATGTCGTTTTTGTACGATTATTTTCATTATAATTATTACTGGAATCAAAATGGGAAGTGAAACCATATCTTTGATTATGGAATTACATAATTTCAACCGATTAAACTCAACTTGGCTCTGATCAATGTCAATGTACGCTATTTCAATCAAATGAAAAGCAGAGGTCTCGTACGATATGTTTGTACGTGATGAGTAATGCATATTTTTTATGTCTGTGAATCGCATTCAGGAATTGAAATGTCTATCTCCATGTTATTTCACCCTGTAGTTTATTTTCCTATTGCCCGAATGCATTAAGTGATATGCAGAATATGAGCAAATTATAAGACACGTTTTGAGAAGAGTTCTTAGGCACCTTTAACTTTCTACGCCGTTCATGTAAGATATCAACGTACAGCGTGATCTATCATCCAAATGGGTCCAAAGCGGGTCACGCAACGTCTTACTTGGAACTTAGAGTAAACTAAAGGTATCTCGTTGGTTAGGGTATGTGTGAATCTATACAAGAACGAACAAATGTGATGTCTTCAACACAAATTTATATGATAAAGATTTAAAAGTGAAGAAACTTTGTAAATAGAGTGATTATATGCAAAAAATATCAAAAGGCCAACTAAATGTCAAACTTTAAGATATACTTTTTGCAAAATATGTACTCGGGCTTACTCGTATGTTTTAATCAAATTCTGCTTATTTTATCTTACGTGCAACTGATATAACTGTAGAAATACGTACAAAGCGCGATCATCATTTAAGATTTTTTAACCCAAAGTGCCATAAAGGGCTGCCCGATTAATTTTGAAAACAAAAATAAACCAAAGAACTCTAGAGTTAAAGGCATCCTACAGGTTATATTATGTGTTGTCAAAATGATGCGATACACTGATGATGTTGCGACAGATATAATAAAGGAAGAGCCTTTACCATCATGCCTTTCTTCCAATTTAATTTTTGGTACAGGTTGTCATGATTGATGATAGTGATAAGCATACCTGATATCCAAAATTGTGATGAGATCTGCTAATTATGCTATGTTTCATTACCATTACCATCACCATTCATTATAACCTGTTCAAAATCCAATTGCAAGCAAGGAATGATGAAAGAAAATTCTTTTGAGACAGATAAACAACGTATCATAATTTGTCCCCCTATTTAGTGAAAATAGTACAAATATTGCATAGATTATGACCAATCGGAACTTATGACATTTACATTTTAATTTTTAATTCAATAAAATCAGGTATCCATGTTTTGATTAATTGTTTATTCCTGAACAAATCAATGTTCTTCTTGTGTAAGGTAAGTGAATTGCTCTGAACTATATTTGCCGAATCGATTAACAGATAAACAAAGCAAGAACATAGTTGTAGACATACAGAACTATTCCATGATCATTATGAAACATTCTACCTAAAAAGATGCTTGAGTTTGAAAAAATATTATGAAACAAAGTTTTGTGAAGATATTTATGAAGTCATTTGCAAAAAAACCTGAAAGCTTTCTTTCTCAATATTATTCAGATTTTTCAAAATAATGTTAAATGGTCTTTGCAAGATATGTAAAAAGTTACAACAACTGATTTCACCACTCTTTACTCAGATCCACTTTTCATCCTCAAGGTCACCTCTATCAAAATTGAATTTTTAGCTAGTAAGAATAATTAAATAGTGTATGTTACAATCCCCAAACCATTCTTTCAAATGTACTTGCATTTTGAGATCAGTGAGAGAATGTGTCATTTTCTAATTACTGTAGAGTTCATTTCCAGATAGCGCTTAAAGCAACACGTTTTGTCGTAAGTCTGCAATGCGTTTCATTTCCTTCCTGCTAAATACATTTCCCAGGATAAATAAGCTTGCTATCATTCCATGAAATGAGAAGAATAGTAGAAAAAAGAAAGAACTTCCGTTTTGGGGATTGTGAATATTTTATATTAATAAAACACACTCGTGTTGGCTTACATTAGCTGAAACCCTTACTGCCTCATTAGTTGTTCTGTAGAATCAATTACCTCATACCTGTGACTTCAATTTCCCCTCCTGTCTTAATTGCAATAAACAAGGTCGTCGTGTAAACTAATAACAAGTTAACCACATGTCTATGAAAAAAGATGATAGTAAAATGGCAAAATGTCTTTCGTTGCCTATATATGCCTTAATATTCTCGTCTTTTGTTTTCTTCTTTGATCATTTTTCATACGTATACGAATCATAATGTTTAATTCATTTTCTTCCTCGCTTTATTATTTTTGACGTGTATTAAACAGAATACTGCTGCCACTAGTTCATAGCTTAGGTTGAATTAAGTCTTTTATGATCGTGTATACAGGGTGGACCAATAAAAGCGTTATTGAAGTTCAATGCCACGTAACTTGAAATTGGAAAATAGTTCAAGAATTGTATTTATATATTCATAACCTATGGTATCGTGTCCGTGTATGGTGAACATTTAATGTCAAACAAAGCTTGCATTGCAAAGTTATTGATATTAGCGCAAAAAACACCGAATTCCACTTTGTCCAAGGCCGGGAATACTTTAATGTTCACCAGAATCATAATTAGGTCTACAATCAGCATGGTTTTTTATTTCTTAATGATGTTGATGCTGATCATCATCGTATTTAAGGTTCATACCATTGACTGGGAGTACATCACAATAACATAAGTGTGGTGTATTTCATGATCTAAAGAATTTAATGGGTGCGTAGTTCAAATCGGCAAAGGCAGTGCATGTATTTTGTCGTTTTCATTATAGCGTTGCTTTGTAAGGCGGTAAGAGGGGGAAGTTCACAAGTCGCGAGAGAACATTTATTGCTGAACATTTTTTAAAACTGATAGCTACGCGGCCGGCTAAGCTAACTCTGTAAATAGTCTGTGTAGATAGCACACGTGCATTAGGAATTATTTTCCTAATGCACGTATCTACAAAGACTACAGAGTTTAGAACGTTTCACCCCTTTGGTGCTGTTTTGACCAGGAATTAAGAAAATAGCGGGATCTTGAACAGGGAGATCTGCAGCAAACATTGTAAATGCAGAACTCATCCTAGGATAAGTTCTCGACGCAAGTTCCTTCATCACATTCTTTAATCTAATCAGTAACGCAAAACCAATCAGCTAATTAAGACAGATATTATAACCAACGCTCATTGTGTGCACCCTTGTAAACTTGCATCAGTGGCGTAACCAGCTTTGACCGTCCGGGGGGGCAAGACTCAAGAGGCTTCCCGATTTTTGTATTTGTTGGGAAAAAAATTAAACGCGCGCGTAGCGCGCGCAAAAAGTATGTGGACAAATGTTTATTTTAGCTAAAAAACGCCTATTTTTGAACGAAATAATGGTTTGTTTCCCTTTTCCTTTCTCTTTTCCCTTTTCTCTTCCTTCCTTTTCTTTCTTTTTCTCTTTTCCTTTGCCTTTTCCCTCTTCTTTCCCCTTTCTCTTCTTCCTTCTCCCCTTTTTCTCTTCTTCCTCCCTTTCTTCCCTTCCCATTTTTTTGCTCTCCTTCCCGATTTTTTGGGGTCGGGGGGGGGGGGGGGGCCCCCCCCCCCCCCCCGGACACCCCCCTGGTTACGCCACTGCCCGTGGACAAACCTTATTTTGACTCTTTTTTCGCAAATGGCAATAGCTTCGCAATGCAAGCTTTGTTTGACGTGAAATTTTCACCATACAAGGACAAGATACCATAGTTTATAAATATATCAAATATTTTCCAATTTTAAGTTACGTGACATTGAACTTCAATAACGCTTTTATTGGTCCACCCTGTATAATACATTTTATGCAACCGGTTCCAAGGTCATAATGCATAACAACCATGACATATTATACCTATCCCGATACTCAAATACTCTAAATTGAAATGATTGATCTAAGTCATATCAATTATTTGTGTTTGACAGAATATGAATGTTACAGAGCAATCATGCTACTCGGAATTTTTTGCAGATATCATTGTAGTCACAAGTAGCTAATGTCACTAATATCGTGAGTTACAGAAAATTTTCTGGTGCATCCGACTGAGTATTGCTTGCAAATAAATAACCAGAGAAATACAGGTAATTATTTTCTACCTCATTGTTTGGCCTAATGCTGAATTTCATGGCGTTTAAAACAGATTCTGTTGCATTTGTTGCTTTACTTAAAAACGCCATTAGCAAAATTCTACAGAGCATTAAAAGCAGCAGATAAGTTACTGAATTATTCAGAAGTCTTCAAACACCGATAGCTATCGGCGACTACATTAAAGTATCTATGAAAACCCCCGGATATTGTCGATTTATAAATTGCTTGATAACTAAGAGGTGTTCAACAAAATATAACCATTATAATTTGAAATTTAAAGACAGATTTTAATTAAGGGAATACTGAAGTCGTATTTTGTGAAAATATGCATTTTTTGATGAAATTGGTTGTTTACTTTAATGTTATACTTTAGAATTTATGCTTTAATTTGCTTTTTATTTGACTTTAATAGGACACTCGGTTCAAAAGTTATGGTTGATCAAAGTGAAGCATATCGACGCAAAACGAAGCAAAATGAATTTTCTCCTATACTTATACATGTATTTAGTTTCTTATGTATTTTATTGCTTTAAGAGGATATTTTTAACAATATTGGCCTTAAAACTGATTTCAGCTTACTTTCTGCACCATATAATGTACTGACGCAGTATTCCGTTCGATACAATTTACTTATGAACATAGTATTTATGTTTGTAAATGTTCAAATCGACTAATTTGCATATTTCTCGCAGAAGCGTTTTCACATCTATCGTTCCATGGATTTCAAGCTTTCTTAATAATCGTCAACAATGCGTCAGATACAACCAGACCTTATCTGATTATGCTTCTCTTACAGCTGGTGTCCCGCAGGGTACAAAACTTGGCCCCATCATATTTCAGATTGTCATCAATGACGCTGCTTGTAATTGTAATTCTTCCTGTTGGAAATACGTCGATGATCTAACGTTTGCGGAAACTCGTTTAAGTTCTAAAGGGAGTAAATTACAGGTAGATCTTGATGATTTTCTGGAATGGTCTGATAAGAACCAACTGAAGCTAAACCCCTTGAAGTGCCAAGCTATCCAAGTTTGCTTTATGAGAGCTCCTCCACCTCATCTTGATTTGAAAATTGGCACTACTCCTTTATCTTTTGTTTCCACCGCAAAGGTTTTGGGTGTATGGCTCCAAAATGATTTAAAGTGGGATTCCCAGGTTAATCATATGTGCAAAACCGCTAATAGACGTCTTTACATGCTTCGCACTCTTAAGCGTTTCGGTTTCAACACCGAAGAACTTGTTACTATATACTGTGGCTATATCAGACCTCTACTTGAATATGCCGATGTCATCTGGCACTCCTCACTTTCCGTCAAACAATCAGACACTCTTGAAGGCATCCAGAAAAGGGCTTGTAAAATAATGTTGGGTTGGGGGTACATATCTTATGATACTGCTCTTGAAAGCTGCAAGCTTGAACTCTTATCTACCAGGAGAACTGCACATTGTTTGTCTTTTGCTCGTGCTCTTTTAACATCAGAGCGAACCAACATGTTGTTCCCTCCTCGTAGAAAAGAGGTTCATGGTAAAGAGCTGAGAAACAGTAACAACATCACCCAACTTGTTTCGCGCACAAAAAGATTCTCTGACAGCCCAATCCCATACTATATAGGCTTGCTCAATTCAACATAGGGCTGCATTTTTTGCTTCCTTTGTGATGGTGGCATTTTTGTCACTTGCCTCTTTGTGTGGCGTGTTTCTCAGCTGTTTGCCACATATTGCTGCTTTTTGGTCACGTTTGCTTGTATGTCATGTTATTTATATGATGTTTGTTGTTGTATTTTTGTGCTCACTGTATTATGCAATTTGGCCATTGGCTGCGATGTAATCAGTTAATAAACCTAAACCTAAACCTAACCTAAACCTAAACCTAACCTAACATCTGCTAATACAATGCGCGCAGCTTTTCTCAAGAACAAAATGTCTTATTAAGCTCAAATTTGGTAAGTAGGTCATTTGCATGCATGTCTTGATATTTACAGATGGAATTTTGAATTAAATAATTTTAACTATGGAAACGACTTGTTTCGTATTTTTTTCGCAAAAATTCGACTTTTTAGGTATTGACGAGACATTTCTCGCAAACGCAACGTTTTATTACAAAATGGCTCTGTAAAAGTTTAGATATGCATGTTTATGACCCATATACTAAATTTGGGGACAATAAGCATTGTTGAAAAAAGTTGCGTGCAAGGTCACCCTTTAAAACAACATGGCCGCCGTTGCCATAGCAACCGGATATAAATCAGCTATTTTTCCCCATGAAATTTGGTAGTATTATCATGGTACACAATTCCACCAAATATCAAGGGCATAGGTGCATTATTAAAGAAAAATCACCTTTACAACTTCAGTATTCCCTTAAGAACCAATTGATTTTTAACCTTGATATACGTACTTGATATGCTGTTTTGCCATAATAATTAAAATGAAATGTTTGAATATTTAGAAAATTTTGTCAATTTGGTTCAAAATAGGGATAAATTAGACTTGGCACTTTTTAATTATAAATTTGATAACTAACTGCTTTTGACTACTCATGTGTTAGATTATGAACAATCATAGTTAAAGGCTACAGTCCCTTTTTCGCCTCGCTCGGCTGAACGTCAAGTTTACTGCAAGTGTATCTACTTACACATATCAAAATATCACAATTTATGAAGCAGCAGGTGGCGCAGCGGTAGTTCCCCCGCCTTGCACCAATGAGCCCAGGACTGTCATGGGTTCGAACCCCGGTCCAGGCGCTGCATGTGAAATTGGTTGCCAGTCCAAACTTGCTGCCGCAGGTTTTTCTCCGGGCACTCCGGTTTTCCTCCTGCACTTATACTGACAAATAAATCTGACCATCTGACAGAGGACTCTCATGGAAAGCAGTGCTAGACACTGATGAGGCTATCCTCTATAAATATGTTTATCGCTGAAACCTCATAATTTCATGATGTTTAAACACTTCGATTGTTTTCAAATTTTGACAGATTGTAGGCTTAATACTTCTTATTGAATTACAAATAAAATTTTATCAATATGTGGTGTGGAGCATTCCATTGAGGCAATCAAAATAAAAATACGTTTATGTTTTAGATTTCAGTTCACGATCTCAACTCTGCCTTGATAGCTCAGCGGTAAATCTCTCGCTTCGTAATGTATAACTAACCCCTTCCATAATCCATAGTTCGAGTCCCTGCAAATACAGCGGAAACTATTTCTCTTTTCACTGATGATTAAAGAATAGTTAGGATTCACATTTTCCTGAGCAGATGGAGGTCATTTACCCTTAAGGTGTTAGATTATTTATGAAAAGTTCTCCAGTAATTATCGAAAGTGTCATATGGACATAATTACCGAAGGACGCTGTATCTATGCTCTGATATTTTGTATTTTGTTTGATATATAAAAAAAACCGTCATATACTCCTAACATATAACATTCACATATAGTTGTTAACGGTTAAAGCGGTTATCAATAGGAAGACCTTAGTATTCATCATTTTGATTTCTGTGTTTGTAACATTGGACCCATATACACTGTGTTTCGTCAGTGATTTGTGGTCACCTTGTTGTCAGAGCACCAAAACAACACAGTTCTAGTCCTTTCGTGTGCTGAGTAATAGACTGATAGATAAAATAAGATCAAGTTTATATTGTGTAATATACACAATATAAAAATATAGTGTGATTACAATAATTTGAGTAAATACACGATGTGTATTCTAGATATACTGTGATTAGAATATATAGAGTATTCTAAATATTGTAATCACACTATTGTTATTACAATATATTAATATTTTTAAAAGTCCATATGCCATTGAAAGCATATCGCAAATGAATCGTGTTGGTTGAATTATGCCATCGGATTAAATCCAGTTCAATATTTGATAATACAGCTGTAACAGAACATATTATACCATTTCCAATATTGTTTTCACAGAAAGAGAAAATAGGCCACAACAATTACAAGTCACAAGCATAATTGTCTTAACTGCAAAAAGAATTATAAATAGTTTGTTTTATACTAAGAGTAAAAGGTTCAAATCATTATTATTCTGATGTGATGAAAACCTCACCTCTTTTCTACATAAATAAAAAAACAGTAAAACATAAAAGGATGCTGAACATTTCACTTGAGTCCGACAATTTGGTTTCAAGTAACAAGCTTTTCAGCATTTTAAAAATCCTCATAGACTACTGTGTTATAACGACTGTCTTGGCACTGACATATTTGTATAATGTATATTTTTAAACATAATTAACATTTAAAAAAAGGCTCAATCCAGCAAGACGTGAAACGACGCCATGATGCATGATTAAGGTGGAGCTGACCTGTCTGAAAAAAGGGTAATTTTTCTAGGCTCCCGTAAGATTTTTGCTATTAGTTTGAAGATATTAATATAGACTTACATTGAGTGCATGCATAGCAATGAAAGGCCAAAAGCGAATAACCGAACTGTCAATTGGCCACCCTGGATAAAGTCTTTCTCCAAGACTTATAAAGAAGCATTTTTAATTAGTTCAAAAAAAGAATCTTATTTCTATTATTTCCATGAACACAGATATGTTATGAAATTAACATACCTTTTAAATTCTCCATTTTCCCCAGAAAATGACGAAGGCTATAATTTTGAAAGTGTACTATAACGCCAGATAATTTCATGCTATAAGACAGCTACAATGATGTTAGATGTTCCACTGGTTTCAGTGTCTGGACAAATCCGTTGTGTTATTGCATTGCCACAATATCTACGTACGAGAATTACCCTGAGCTTGCATGTACTAGTATCAGTAGGATCGAAATGAGAAGCAAATCAAAGTATGTCATCCAGCCGAGACATGATCTTGAGAATTGGTCCCACTACAATGATTTGTGACGACTGCATATGATAACTCAATATGGCGAAACTAAAGTTCTCTTTGTGCTCAGAAATGTCCCGTGTTCAAACTTGTTGAGCCATATTAGTTTATGGAAAGAAAAAGTACTTACAATGACCATAAATAATCTAAAAAATTAATATAGGGAGGTCATCTTTCATTTTTTCAACTCTTTGTTACAACATGAAAACATTACACAGGAATATAGTAACTAAATCTCATCACTAAGAGGTTCTAAGTACAACGCCCAGAGGTTTTAAGTATGGAATATCTTAAATCAATTTACCAGATATATTCATGCTGAGGAAAAGGCAATAGCCTACTATTTAACTTTTGTATTTGCATTGCATTGCACACATTGATCATATGATATCACATTATCTTTAAAGCTTTCTTAAAACACCCCTTGAGCGTAATGGTAACGTGTATTTTATTACGACTTCATTCAATATAGAAACCTTTAAGTTTTATACTGTGATCTTTTTATTAAATATCAAGCGATACAGACTATCTTAAACATCAATATCTAAAATTGCCAAATGTCGTAATATAGTTAATGCACTGACCGTTCGCGGTTTAAATAGATACACATTTACATGTATGGATCTCATATGTTTGATATTGTAAGCAATATAGTCATGCAACCTATTTACCATTCCTATAATTGGCATAGTTCAAGCGTTAAAAGGGTAAATCCACAGAATCGGAACTCAGAAACAAATTAGAGACCATCTTTTAAAAATCAATTTGTTGGCAGATTATTACAGACCTCTAATCTGTGCATCATCCTTGCAAACGCTTTTGTTTAAAAAATCTTGCAGAGTGGATTAGAATCCCGAAAATGGTACTATCCGAGCCAAATACAGACAGGGATCCAAAATGTGAGAGATGAATCGGTCAGACAAACTTTCCTGACTGTAGACACAAACGACACTTGAATAGTTAAGATGAAATATCTTGACCATACTTGGTCTCGTTCTGGGTTCCGTTTCTGTAGAATTTCCCATTCAACGGTCGAACTCTGCTTCTTATGGGAATGGGCTATTGCATTAAGGTTTAAAATTAAGCATACGATCATAAGTCATGAATTGGTCATGCCAATTCGGGAGAGATGTAACATAAAAACTCTCTCTTCGTAGTTAAATGTATTTTTATGGTCATTAAATGTACATATTTAATCCTGTGTTGAAAAAGATTCAAATTTGTGATGTTTTTCTCATATAGTGGTATGTTACAACTCTTCTGACAAATTCATGACTAACGATGATACTGCTTATGTAAATTACGGATTCCAATTATTATTCCACCTTTTAACTAAATATCTAATACGCATTCTGTTTATTTTATTAAGTATTTCTAACAGCTGGGTATCAATTCAAATATTTTTCATAATTTTCAAGTAATTGTATTAAGAATAATGTGAACCGAACACTAATGTCGATTATAAGCAAACAGCATATTCAAGCAGAAATTGAATGACAGTCTCAATTAAATTTGTCCCGTGTATAGAGATTGCTGCTCTTTTGATATCAGTTTCAGCTAACGTTTCTAAATCAAGCGCTAGAAGCAGGTCTCGGACAGACGACACTGAGCAAGGCGTATTGATATCACGACCACACGATTTATAGCTGGTATTTTCTTACAAGGAAAGCAAAATTCGAGATGTTCCGTAGGAATGAAAGGTTGCATAAGGATAGCAGAAGCAAACATTTAGATATTCTTTAAAGCATAATAAGATACCCCTGATACTTCCTTATAGAGAAACAAACAATTTGAAACAAACCTCAATCTAAACTGAGATTTATAATTTACGCGATGGATGCCTAATGCTTATATTTATTAGTAATGTTTATCATGACTAGTATTTAATAGCACTTATGAAACTGACAGTGTTTAAAACTAGACTTGTTATGTAGTTATAGTATTTACAGGCATCAATAGCTTAAGCTTTACGATAATGGACAAAATAAAATATTATATATCAAAATCTGCTTTTTCTAGCTTAAAATAAATACACTCAGTTCGTATGATTGTTACATCTCTAATTTGTCATGGTTGTAAAATAGAATTTCACAACAACACCATATATTTTATAACTTTAATGTTACAAAAAAAAAAATTGTGGATCACATAAAACAGCATAACCGATGATTACATCAATTTGCGATACAGACAAATGGCTTATCAATAATTGAGCTTTAATGTCTGGTATAAGATTTTAGTTAACAGTGAAGTTTTGCTTGGCTATCTGCTTAATGATCCATTGGTGATTTACTTACAAAATATTCATGAGACCAACTATACCCTGTCTTATACTAGCCATCTATATTTTTCTTTCTAAAACCATCTCTTGCGAATCATTTTAATACATGTTATTGAACCTTTGTACTCCATTATGCTTTTTGACAACGAATAAAAATGAGATAAAGTTTTTAGGAAGAATATCAATTACAGTGTGTCCCAGAATAAACCTTACAATCTTTGCGTGAAATTTTCATGGGTTTAACGGATAGTTCGAAAGTGTGTATGAGTTGAACTTTTAGATACTGTTTGTTTCATTTTAATCGGTAATGTACAACAACAGTTATGCTTTGTCAAATAATTGAATGTAAAATTTGCTGGTCCAATTTCACGAGTTTGTAAGTTCCCCTTGAATGAAGCTTTATTGAGTATTGTCATTGATCTGTTCACTAAACCGTAACAATGTTTGCTTATTTACTACGCATATGCCTTCTTTTATCTATGCTGAAAAAATGAACAAATTTGATGTAAAAATAAGACAGATATGATAAGTTTTCCAAGGTGACTCATTTATTCCAAGAAACACCCTTACTTTATGGCCAATAATCATGAAATTGGGCCAGACAAAAATCCACCCAAAAGTTTGATACAACATAACTTTTGTTGTATACTATTGATTGAAATGAAACAAACGGTGTCTAAAAGTTCAACTCATGGGCTATAAAATGCAATCTGTAAATACTTTCTTACTATCCGTTTAACTCATGAAAATTGCACGCAATGATTGTAAGGTTTATTCTGGGACACCCTGTACTATTAATATATAAACACCTAATTGCAACATGGAAACACGTTGATGGGAGCAAATCAACGGCAATGTAAGTAAATGCGCCTAGACGATACGTATACGTCCAAAAGCCTTATTGGGAGAGTTGTATATGGTTCATTCTCAGATAATGCGTGCAACTTTGCCATTTTCGTGTCGCTGACATATATGTTTCTTGTTTAAATTTGTTAAGCCTATTATAAATGATTTTAGTTGTTTAGTTTGTGGAGAAGAGTCACATTAGTATATAACATGTATTGAATTAGAAGTTGAACATGTCGGGAAATAGTAAAACATATTAATCGAAAAATGCAATACCCTTGTTTTACCCATGTCGCCAGCCATGTTGCGTTCTATACAGTGCAGCCCCACTCTTTTCACATGCATGCGGGTCACATACAATGTATACATTTTAACAGTCCGAGTTAGGCTCTAATTAAGAAATATAAAACTTTGTAACATTGAGTCATTACCATGATAACAAGAGCTCTTTTATTGCATGTCGCCAACAATGCCAACAGATACGTCAACATTTCTCAAATGGTCAAGAAACTGTAGAAATAATGAGATAGATGGATGTTTCCAAATGTGTTCAATCAGACTGACTTTGGCGTTATAAAATATATTTGGAAAACAAAGAGGTGTGTTTAAAGTAAAAATTTGCAAGCATATTAATGTCAATAAAGCCATTCGTCACGCTAGTGCCGCAACAGATACGTTATGTACATTTTATTACCCCTCGTGAAAATGCAATGCATTAAAAAGGGAATGCTATACCATTATTAACAGTTGTAAAAGCTAACTCATCCAGTGTAAAAAGTAAGTTGGTAAGTATGCAGTGTTGCCCATTAACGTACGATTTAGAAAAAATACCATATGACAGATACGTTATCTTAAAAAATAGGGAATACAATTATTAACGAAAATCAAGTATTTAAAAAAAATCTCCCATGCTTCTTCTTCAGAAACCATAAGAGTTAATGATTTTGTGTTTTTTTCATGAGTTATTAGTAGTTGAAATTTCAAAATATCTGATACCAAAGTTGCACACTTTATCGGAGAATGAGCCATATAACAAGGAGAAAAGTCAGAATGAAAAAACAATGTATTCTTGTTTATGGCATTACCTGTGCTGAACGCGACAAGGCTGTGGTAAATATTTAATCGGTGAGACCAAACATACATTCAAATCAAAACTTTATCAACTCAATAATATTAGATCCAATGAGGATCAGAACTCTGCTGTTAACAATCTTTGCACATCTGTGAAACACTCCTTTAACAAAGAAGTATTGATATTTGACAAGGATGACATTTTTCTTGAGAGATGATTCATTTGGGAAAGGATTTAGCATCCAGCTCTGAATAGAAAGGGAGGCTTACGACACCAATTGCCACACGCAAATGGGATGAGGTTATCAGGAGATTCCTCGCCGGCGCCTGTAACTTGACCAAAAAGTGGCCTGACGAAGTCTTGTGGCACAAAAATCAACGAATACGCAAGTGCTATATCTTATTTCCAGTATTTTATCTTAAATCGGCAATTATATTTCGGTTCAGATTTAATATGTCAGATTTGCGTTAACTAGTTGCATTTACTATGCTGCATTTTGTTGTCAATTGGTCTGAAAGGTTGTTTCATTCGTCTGACGCAATGCAGGATTGTACGGTATGCATGAAATAACTAATAACCACTTAATTCTAAACACTTCACCTTTCGAATTCCTATTTCCATTTCCTTACCTAGATATTGATCAGCGGTTCGGCCACTTTAAACTGATTGCTGATGGCTGTCACTTTAGAGAATCTGCTGAATAATTCAATTACTAAGGACATCTTGTGTTTTAATGCGTATAGAATTTTGCCAAAGGCGTTTCAATTTAGCAACAAATTGTGCCTTATTCGCTACTGTTAAAAAAAACCCCACCATAGCATGCTATCTCTCTACATCCGAATATGTGCAGCATAATAATAGTATATTACCCACTTAATATTGATTTTGGTACGGTTAGCTATATATCGTATAAAGGTTTATGAATAATAATTACATCTGATTTGCCATCTAGTTTATTTTATCTTATGGTCAGACAAGGGCCCTTAACAACAAAGTAATGGCAAAATATTATTTTTTTTTTTCATTTTACATCAATGTAATAAATAGAATATCATATTGCTCTTTACATATCTGATTAAATGTATAAACATATCTGAATACGGATCCTAAACTTCGTTCACAGATTTCTTTTTCTCGAAATTGCCAATTTGCCTTGATTTTTCCAGTAATTGTTCTCATTTGTACTAATCTTAAAAGGGTAATATCGTTGCCCTTGAATCAAAATTGAAGCGTGATTTTGATTAAAAGTTCACTTATCTTTGCCTTTTTTTATA
>JXSR01S003515.1:12358-23476 GCA_000969725.1 Ophiothrix spiculata
TATTTTATGGTATATCAGCAGTGAATTTTAAGTTCTGAGCTCCATATGTTGACATTTCTCAAAGACCAAGCATATTTATGGTTACAAAAAGTATATTTTATTCCAATCATGTACATGAATTTGTTTTTGGTGAGGAAAAGAATAACTTAAAAAAAATCATGAAAAGAATCTAAAATCAAGAAAAAAATCTTGTATATAAAGTTACGCATAACTTTTGATTCTCCCCAAAAAAAAAGCCCAAAAATTACAAACGCGCACTTTTAGACAAACCATTTTTTATTTTGGTCTAATGGATACCTTTCTTGAAGGAATAAGCAGGGGTCTTAGTATTGGTGATGTGAATTATCATCACTGCTTCTTACATAAATAATAGAGGAATAACAGGCTTTGAAAATCTCAGTGAAAATGAGAAACAATGTGCTTTAGATGGCAAATTAGGTCTTTTATTTTTATTGTTGTAGCCCATGATACTGCCGTGTTGCAGAAAACAGTAAAATTCTGCAGATTTGATTTTAAATAAGCATGGAATTCATACTTTTAAGATTTTTTTTAATGAGCTATCCTAACAAATACAAACTCTTTTTATCCCAAAATTACATTCATAAATTCTATAAATCACAATGCTTGACTTAAAAAAATGCCTTTTAAAAGTAATGTTTTACCTTATACTTATGCAACGGTAATTCCCCTCCCATTCATTTGATACCGGTTTTCAACTAAATTATAGTGATGATGGTATTTAACACTAGAAAGAGCATATGAATGGTACAAGCATAATAATACAAATATATTTTAGATTCTAAAAGAAACAATCCTACACCTGACTTTATTATTTTAATGAAACTACATTTACAAAACAATACAAAGCAGAAAATGACATAATTTGTAAGATGGAATATGAGTTTTAACATAACATCTAATATAGATAAATTACAGGGTTAGGTAATTCAATAAATTTTCATCCTGCTATATTAAAATACACTCCTAGCGCAGCATTAAAACAATTTGGACTATAGAAAGTTATTTATTTAGCAGTCAAGTTAGCTCAATTGGTAAGGCGCTTTGCTTGCAGTGCGGAAGGTCCTGAGTTCAAACCCCGCTGGTGCCAAAAAGTTGAGTGTGATTGAAATTCCCTTGGACAAGGGACTAACTGCTAAATTGTCTTGTGAAAACCCATACGAAACTTAGGGAGCTGATCCAGGCAGCGATGGTGCATATGTGGGCTGATCAAGATTCAGCGCCCCTTGAGGTTGCTGCAGAACCTGATATGATGCTTGGTGTGGAATGGAGCTTACTTGGACTACAGTGGTCAGCGAACTCTTATAAAGTGTGCAGAGGCCAAGTGGAATACAAATCTAGGAAGCATAGCGCACTATCACACTTGTCATATTTACACAAAGCATTTAATTCAGATTGGCTCCTGCAGCATTTCATTTGAATAAATGTATAAATTGATGGTACATATTTCTCTGTCAGCTATTAATCATTGTCTGTTTTGTTTTCACTTAGTCAGTAACATATTTCTAAAATCTGTTATGACATTTTTCATAATTTATTCATTTACTATAGAAAACCATTTAGATTCGTAATTTTGTATCACATTTCTAATATTTGCACCAAGCTGTCAAGCATTTAATTTCACTTAATTGGCTTCAGCATTTCATTTGAATAAATGTATAAAATGGTGGTACATAATGTTAGCTTTCAATCATTTCTATTTTGTTTTCATCAAATCAGTAACATATTCCTGATATCTGTTTTGATTTTTTCAGAATGTATCCATTTACTATTGGCACACTATGCACCAGTGAAAGCTCGCAACTCATTAGGATGGACCCCATTAGCTGAAGCAATTAGTTATGGAGATAGGCAAACAAGTAAGTATTTCTAGAAAGTAGCATCGCTCTATTTAAGTATTTTTTTAGTAAATATTTCATTCATATTGGTCCTTGCGGACTGCCTCATTTTTAAGGTTAGAGAATACAACAAATTTAAAAAAAATATCGAACCCTGTCCATGAATATTTGATGCTGTATAAAATACTTTGCTTTCTTTTTCCATTTCTATCAGACAACTATAAAGTATCTTTGAAATTCACATTTCCTTAGGAAACGGCATCATATCACATAAGACACTCGGCCAATGACATCTATATTTTGAATATAAATTGTAATTACATGGTCACACAAAGTGCTCTGTGCTCCAAGACACAGACACACAGCCCATCACCCCTTGTGGCATGAAACAGAAGAAGAAACACAGCAACTTTCAAATTAAATATAACCCCCCCCCCCCAACCTGCGTTTCAACCCTGAGGGTGAGGCTGTAATCAAAACAACCCATGTAGTTGACTGAATCCTGGGGATGCTGCTGTAGATGTAAAATTTACACTTACACCAAGACTATTGTATACAAAGTAGAACGCAGTAGATGCATTATGAAGTTATGTCAAATACTTCCAATAATGGTCAGATTTTAAGATGTCTGGTCCATGCGAGTTCCAGTTACGCGAGTTACAGTATAAAGTACACAACATGAACTGTATTTTGACAACATTGTGATATTGCAGATGTTCTTGCCTTAGCTCCCAGCAAAATATCAGTTTTCACTTCATATCAGCTACAAAATATCTGAAAACTTACATTTGCTAAATGTAGTCACATTTGAAATATGTATAAAAACTTTATCATACATTTTCTTGCTTTTAAGTATTCTGACATGTGCCGGCCATTTTAAAGCTGAAGATGTGTTCTTTTTGAATCTGCAATTTAACAAAACAAATTTGATCAAGGGTTTGTGCTGGATTGTCACATATTGGGCCGCACCGGCAAAAGTATGTAGTTGTCGGCTCGTACATGTTGCTCATTGTAGCAAATCTGATGTATACTACTAGTATACATCAGATATGCTTGAATGACCTACATTCAGGAGATGACAATTGCATCCTTTTGCAGCGGTGGCCCACATGTGTTTGCTACAGTAGATACAGCTTTTAGTTATTAAAGACAACAATCATCTGCTTAATTCTATGGGAATCTAGGTAAAAAAGTTTACACTTGAACTAAAATGCACGTATTGCATTTTACTATGTGTATATTTATAGAGACAGGATAGATGAGCATGTCTACATGAGCATGTCTACATGGGAAGGATGTTGTCTGTCTATCTAGCGTGGGATTAGCTCTTCTGGCCATACTCGGACCAAACAAAACTTTGGCTGGGCATATATTTTTATTCTAGTATGTGATTCATGATTTATAAATAATTTGTCCCATTTGAAAGAATTGTTGACAAATAACTCTTTTTGGCATAGGATTGCATGGTCAATTGTACTTATCGTCTAGTTGGTATAGGGATTGGGCTGATGTAGCCAGCAATTTTCCTCTTAGTAATTTTGTAAGTAGCAAGATCGATTTTATGAATTTTTGTAACAAAAACTCATCATATTAGCTAGACCTATATGGCTATGGCATTTAAGGAAAGAAATTTAAAAGTGACAGAATATTCATGCCCAAGTTATAAATATTCTGCAAAAATAGCCGCCAAATTTCTTTTTACAGTCTGTGCTGGAACACAGGTTCTCGGATATTTGCATTGCTGTGCCAGGCCTTTATAAATGCTATAGGAGAGTGAGAGTGATCACTCATCCTAACCCTCATCTTCCTAAGGGGGGTGGGTGGTTACCACCCCCCTAACGGATGATCGCTGATTGCACCAAAATGCAAAACAAAGCAACCCCGAGCATGTGGGTAATTGCTTTTACATCCTTTGCGGTCATTTTGATGAAAAAAAATCGGGGGTACCACTTAAGGTGGGGTTATGGTAGGCTGTCAAAGTTGGCGGGTTGGGGGGGGGGGATGGTTGCCACCTCGGAAAATTTTAAATCGCCATTTTGAAAAATATCTGCATGCTATTGGCTTGAAACTTACAGAACCTGTTAGAATTGTTGATTCCTTCATTTATTAGCATAAAAACTGACGAAAATCAGACATTTAGAGCTTTTATAGCGATTTTTTGACAAAGTGGCCATTTTTGCCAAAAATCGATTTAACCCCCCCTCCCCCTCAGGAAGATGTGTAACTTACAGAAAAAGGCTTTTAGAAAGACGAGGGTTAAAGCTCACCTTGAAAACATTTTGAGTGTGATTTATTACTCACATGGAAAAGTCTTGTGTTTCAATGTATTTTTATGTCATTACTCTCCTCACTGTTCACCAAATTACTTTTTTAGGCGAGTGATATAAAGCTCACCTATATTGTCCAAAAGCCAAAAACTGCTGTGCATATGACTTGGGCTACTATGAGGAACAGTCAATCAGTTGCTAATTATTACATCACATTTTCTCTCGTTTTACTTTCAGTTACAGTTTTACTTAGGAAATTGAAACAACAATCAAGGGAGGCTCTAGAAGCAAAGCGCCCTCAACTTATCGATGCATTAGAAGAACTGGGTGACTTTTACCTTGAAATCAGATGGGACTTTCAAAGTTGGGGTAAGTCAGTGATTGAGGAAATTTTAGTACAAAAGTAAATAAAGAAATATTCATGACTGGATACTACAGCAAGAAATTCATTATAGACCTAATGAAATCTGATGAAAGAGAAACCCCGTTATAAGAAGTATATTTCCTGTACCATTTTACTAATTTGTTTTGGTTTGTATTGATCTAAAAAACCTCTGATGTAACCATGAAAGTAGGAGTTACGAAATCGTTCAGATGTCAAAGTTGTGTTAACTGTTCTCCCTTTTCAAAAACCTTGCCCCCAAATGAAATCAAGAAAAAGTACAGAGTTTGTTAACACTCTCCTTCTCAGCCCCTCTGCCAAACACATTGCCCATGCTTTTCCCCTCCATGAAAATATCTGATTATGCCATAAGTTATACTTGATTAAAATTAACCAAAATTTGGAGATGTTTGACAATTCTTATTCTGTTAAAGCAATACAATAAGATCATACCAACAGGGTGCCCTCTATCACCCATGACTTTTGATTTTTTGGACTGACTGAGTTTGTTTTTGGTATTGATATCCTCCAAATGATTTGTCCCAAAGTTGCATACTTTTTCAGTTATGGTAAATTGTTGAATTAAATCCAGGTTCCCAAATTTAATTCTACATGTAACAGTATAGGAAAATGCATATATCCATTTTGTGCATTTTCATCATGAGAAAACTAGTTTTGAGAAATATATGCATATGGATGCCTAAAATTAGCCATTATTATTCATTATAAACTATTTTAACTCAAATCTATTTTTGAACCAAATCTTATAATATTGCTTAAATGGATAGCAGTTGATGGACAACACTTTAATTGATGACACGTACTGTATTCTGATGTACCAATTTGATATTTGTAAATAATTTTAAGTATGCTATTTTTGTATGCTTTCAAAAATAACCACATTACATTTAATGTTTATTAATCATGGAGATCTATATTCATTTTCAAGGACAGAATTCACTATTTATAAAATATCACAAAGCAAAATTTCTGATGCACCGAAAAATGCATTGGCTCTTCTTATATATAAAAAATGCATTTCTTTTCATTTTTGAAGTTAAAGGTGTAGGTTCCGATCATAATCGCATCCGCAGGGCTTGACAGGAAATGGTACATTTTTGATGTCAAAGTAAAGACCATATTTTTTCTGACTCTAAATCCAATTTAACCTTCAAATACTACATAGTTTTGGAGATATGTCAAAAAAGTGATTGATAATACCTATTTTCTATTTCTTATGTATTTACGTAACAGCCTCATTCTCAAAGATGCATACTTTATTTTGGCTCTCGAGAGTAAACAAGAAGCAACCTAAGGGTTAAACCTTGCAAAACAGATTTCAGAGGCCTTGGTCAACAGTTAAAAGTAAATTATAAATACACATTGAAATATGAGCCTACACCTTTCTATTTATCTTTTTTATTTAAAGACGTATTAGAAAATAAGTCCACCCTTTGTTTTTTGAAAAAGAACATAGACATTTAATATGTATGTGTTACAAAATAAAACTTGAGTAAATTTTATCATCAGTAGTGTCCTTGAATACTAGCTTTAAGGCGGTTTGAAGGAATGAATCGGATGTTGCTATTATTGATTTGAGTTATATGCAGATCGAGGTGCTGAATTCTTTGACCATAATAATAGGGTAGACTGGGGTTAATTGAACATGGGGTGAAGCAATCAGATTTGTATTTGTCAGATGACCATTTTCAGTATGACAACAGGAGTTAGTGATTTTCTCAGCAGTGCGACAGTGCTTTCAGGATTAACCGTTATGAGATAGAGACAGAAATGAAGTCAGACAATAAAATTAACGGAAAATATTTTTTAAAGTACTTACAGAGAAGTTCAATGAGTTAGATTTCGAACTCTAATGGTTTAATGTTTTTAAAAGTAGTGGTATATATAATATGAAGTAATTAAAATATTTAGTTTGAATTTCGCATTTACATGTTATTTCAAGGCGATAAAAGGAGGTAGTGAATCATGGCCGCCCCCTGGTATTTTTATTGCCTGAATCATATAGTGCCCTCAATAGATATTGCCCCATAGCAGCTGTGCTCTTTTCAGGGTTTCCTGTATGTTGTAAAAATGTTCTAGTAGTGTGCCAACTTACCAAATGTTCATAGTACCCCCGTGGTATAACCAGATGGACGAGAGAGGGCACTCCAAATCTTTGCTACCTGTCTCCACATGAGATCTAGAAGCAAAAGTGCAGATTCAAGGGCAAACAGACAATTAACCTTTGCTTCCTCATATCAGCGATGAGATGAGAAAAAATATGGAATACAATTGAGGTTACACAGGTTGCCCCTCCTACATTGTAGCTCCCTCCCCACTTCTCCGGATTCTTTCTTATCATTGTATCATATACTTTTGTGCCTTGCAATGATGTTTTCCAAAATAATAATCTTTATGCTTGCACCTGAAAAGTTTCTTTTTTTAAAAAGCGAGGGAAAATATGAAAATATCTACAACAGTACCCCAGTGTATCCTATACTAAACTACATTTTGACAGGAAATTAATTGCTACACATTTGCTGTATAATGTTCAATTCTTCAAGACGTTTGCTCTTTTGTTAAAAAAATATAAACTTGGACCTTGTTTGTATCAGACTCACTTTTCTTGATACCTCCACATTTGAAACACCCACATTTTTTGAAAACTGATAACGTGGCGTAGCATGATAGTACTGTATTTTTGTCCATAATACGATGTCCTTCTCTCTAGTTGTGTAGTAAATTCACGTTGACGATGTAAATTAAAGAGTACAGGTATTTGAAATCTGGAACAGAATCTGTCTCATGTATAATGCAAGAGTCTCAGCATTACATCACAGGAAGATGGCAAAGAATACATAAACAAGACAGATGTCTGCTGAGATATACAACCTGAGAGAAATGTCTAAGTTTCATTATTTAAGGGAATCACAGTCATGTGTTACATGAGAAAACATTATTTCTACATGAAAATATGATAAAAAAGTTTCTTTTTTTTTGTTCAAATTTTGGGTTAAAACAAAAAATGCTTTGCATCACCAAAATTCTTAATATAGCATTAACCATATTATGCTCTCTGTTTAGTGTGGACCTCAGGCTTTTTTTTAGAGGGGGGGGGGGATGGAGGAGAGTCAATGTTTGTAAAGATATATACAATGATGATTTTAAGTGCCACTTTTGGCTACCTTTTTAGTATACGATTTTGATTTATGGGGCCATAGGGAAGAGAAAAAGAGGATGGCTTATGTTTGCTACACATTCAACTTGAGACGGCTTGGTTAGCTATTATTAGCTACCTTAAGCATATAATATTTAGGGAATCGGAGGGAGAATATAATACAAAGAGGTAAATTGAAAATGAAATTAATGGGTGTAAATGGTGAGAATTTTAAGCAGAAATTAATGATTGAAATCCTATAAAAGTATACATTTCTAGAAGTAAATTAACATTTCAACACATAATGGTGATAATCAGTGTTTGACCAAACATTTTCAAAATGATGAGTTGATACCAACCTTGAGAAAAATTTCAGTTATCATCTTCTTTTCTGTTCCACAGTCCCTCTATTATCAAGGATGTTACCGTCAGACACCTGTCACATATACAAGAAGGGTACCAGGATACGAGTAGACACCACGCTAGTCGATTTCACCGAAATGAAATGGACGCGAGGCGATATCACATTTTTATTTAACGGCGGTGCCAAACCCAATCAGTCTTTAGTGGTTTTAGATAACGAGCATAAGCTGTTTCAGAGAGTACGATATGAAGTAAGTATTATCCGTGCTTTTTAAAAAATATTTTTTTATGATGAGTACAATGTTCAAGGATTTAAAAAAGTTTTCCTATGTCCCTATATTAGTGTCTAACCGATCTTGCATCTTTTATATCTTTCTGATAATACAGATACCTAAACAACACATTTAAAATAAAAAACGAGCAAGTAAATTGTCTGATTTTTCACATTTTTATTTTTAAGAATCGCTGGTCAAGCTGACCCCGATTTTAGAAATAAACACTGTATTTAGTCATGGACGATATATAATTGGTGGTTTAAAACCTGTTGCTGTCAAGTGATGGTCTCATATATCACAGAGCGTACAAATGATCTTGTTTGATGTCAAGATGGTAACATGTTCTAAATTGAGTCATATTTTTGTGCTTTCACTAATTCGACCAAATGTTGAAGAGGTGCTTGTGCCTAAATCACTATCTTAGACTGAAAATGGGCTAAATAATCATGACAAATCAACTTTCTCACACATTTTTATAAATTTATTGCACCAATTTTCCTGGGTCCTGTGCCATGGCACACCTAGCTCTTGCTCAGAGCTGTCCACTACCCTCTGCAGTAATGCTCGCGCTGCCTGGGCTCATTGCCTGGTCCGTGGGAGGGGAGATCAAGGGAACGGTACTAGTTCTATGGCACACCATACGGTCTTAACAGGAACACTGATGCTAAACATGCTGCCCTGATGGGTTACTTTTCACACCTCGATTGGCACATCCCCATCAAAATACAAAATATAATTTCAGTACCCCTACAACATGCCAAGTGTCCTTTATTACTAAATGAGTAGTACATGTTCGAATTCAGCTTTCTGTTTTAACATTGTATTTAACTTTTAGTGTTCAGTAAATTTGCATCTTTTTCTCAATGAATTCTAAACAGATATTACGGTGAATTGCCTTGGTTGTAATTTGCATTCATTTGTGTTTATCCTACAGGCTTTGTAGGAAATATACATATTAGAAATTTGCTGAATGCATGTTTGATGTTACAAATTATGCATAATGTATAAATTGATTTGACAATTTGTATGGCATATCAAAAATAGATGAGATTTTGTGTGGAAAAGAAATTGGATCTGTTATGAAACAAATCATGTCATGGTTTTGGTTATTTATTAAATATTGGCATCATCTTTTGCTTCTATTCTATGATAAAATACACAGCAAAAGTTGCTTTAATTGGATTTATTTGCAGGTTTGATTTCATGAATTGAGCTTTCTATTTGTATTTCATGTATTTACACCAACTAAAGTATTGAAATAATGCATACGATTTCGATAAGAGGCTGTTAAATTTAATTGTGTCTTGGTGAGATTAGAACAATGAAAGTAGCAGAATTAGAAGTAAAAAATTATGCCTCATAATACTTCTATCGTACAGATTTCAGGTCTAAACTTGTCCATCATGCTCCTGCAAATATGGCCTAAAATATTAACATTATTTTACCATTCATTGAAACTTGCATGTGCATTGTTAACCTTAACCATGCTTGATCCAACAAAATCCTGCTTTAGAAAATAAATAGTCAGAAGTCACAATATGTCACAACCATATGTATGGTCACTGAATCGACGCCAAGATAGCTCTGTCAGTGGCTTGGTATTGCTGAACATTGGATCAATGTACAAGAGAACCCAGGCTCAAAATCCAACATAAGTAAAAATACGAATTTTTAATATAGCAAAGCCTGAGGAGATAGATAGTTTGTGGACTGAAGTGGGTTAGGGTTAGGCCTCCATTTTTCTGTGATACAGAAAACGGACAAAAGTCACAGAAATGGGAAGTGTAACACGGATGATAGAAAATTATGTACTGCTGAAGCAAGAAGCTTAAAATCAGCAGTATTTTAGAAAAAAAGGAAACAGTAAAATGTGTCAAATCAATTTTCAAGTTAGTATTATACCATTGTCAAGCATGAAAGTAACGTTTAATCCTCCTAGCCAACCCCTCTTGGTTATTTTTGCACTGTCCTATTGACTACATCTGCATCATTTCAATGAGGCCGACCAGGATACCTTAGTAAGGTTTGTCAAGACATTAAAAAGTATCATTGCTGCAATCATGCAAGTAATAGATGATATATGGTATGCATGCATGATTTTGTGTATGAAAACTTGCGTAGTATTTGAAAAACAGAATTTTGATTTTGTAAAATGGACAAATGGAGGCCTTTATAAGTGTAGTACAGTTTGTTAACATAACCTTAATTCACCTCAATCCAAAAAAAATTGTATTGGAAAATATTGATAATAATAGTCTAAGTCCCAAGATTTCACAACTGGAACTTTGATGGCTTGTTATTGCTGAAAATTAGATACAAATCCCAAAGTTGAAAATATGGATTTTTAATAAAGTAATACTTCAGGAGAAAAATTCAAACTAATTATTATTTTGCCGCCATTACACCTTTAGAAGAAATACTTCTTTAAGAAGAACTAATGAAAAAGGATATAGTGTGCATTAACTGCCGCCGAGTGTTCCCCAGTGTCAGGCCAGTTATGACTATTACCTTTCCAAGTCTCGCTGGAGTAGAACCACTTAACAACTAATCCAAAGCTCACAATCCGAGTTCCTCTCAGTGGAGTAGAACCTCTGAACACTAAAATAATGATTGCCAGTTATGTTAAAGGCATTTGTCACAATCATCAATGTGAACTTCAACTTACTGATTTTATTGCATTTTTAACCCATGCACGCAGTGCCTGGGTTTATCTAACCATGATCATGTCTATCTATCTATCGGTCTATCTATCGGTCTATCGTTCAACTTTCGTAAATATGCTTCTTCTCGTATATGCTTCGATGGATTTTCGTGAAAC
>JXSR01S003516.1:39412-57635 GCA_000969725.1 Ophiothrix spiculata
CTCAAAGGGAATTAAACAGTAATAACAATGGTTTCACGGATCAGTTGATAACGCCACATCAATTCCAGAAAGGCATCCAACCCATTGATAACCCACATGGTAATACTACGAGGCAACCCAAATCACAAAGTATGGCTAGTAAATATTCCCAGAACCAAAGTGCTACTGCTGATGAGGAAGACTGGGGTTAAGTGAAGGAGTCATTGCTATTGTTTTTCATCAATATGATATGTAGGCAAATGCGCCAAAATAAACTCTTACATGTATATTCAGTGATATATGGATTCCAATGGAACAATCGCCAGGTTGCATGCATAATATTGAAGTTGATAATTTGACAGTCAAAGAAGCTGGATCTCAACATCAAAACAAGTTGAAACACTTTTGTCAATGAAATAAGTAATTGACTGTAACATTCCAGATTAATTTTGTCACTGTGTTTTTTGAGAATATGAATTTTTAATTGATTATCTCTCTTGAAGAAAAAGCATGCCGATACAAGAAACAAATTATACTCATATATATTTGGATTTTTCTTATTCCAAGCAAGATTTGCATTTGGTTTTGAAATTAAATCAAATTAACATTGAAAATACCAGTTGACTAAGTACAAATATTTGATTTGAGAATGGCCTGTTTCTTGTTTGCAGCTAGGCAATGCATTTTTGTATGCCAAAGAGGCATTCTTTAGCATATCTTTATGATAATTGATATTACGCAAGTGGTTTCTATACTGGCTTTCGCAACCCTCTTGGGATGGCCTGTTTTCAAATTGGGTTTTGATACTTTTCAAAATATATAGAGATATTGGTAACATACAAATATGTAGTGTAGTGTATCTTTCCTGAGGTAATGATTATGTGCTGATGGATAATAGTCGGCATAGGCATTACCAAGGAATAGATAGATTGCTTGCTTCACCGGTATAATGATAAAGTATTGGTTTTATTATACCTCACTTAGAATTTGAATTGCAAAATATGTTCTTGTCTGCTTCCTGGTTTCAAAATTTGCACTTGCCCATACAGTTTTAAAATGAATTCTTGAAGATTAATCAATCGCAACCTTTATATCCTCAGTAGAGGCATCTATATGGCTGATATATGATATCTTGAATGCCTTGAAAGTTGCCAGAATTATGATTCAGAAGCAGGACACAGCATAAGGATTGCTTCTTATAAAGCATCCTGTGAAGTATAATCATTTTCTAGGATGTTACTATTGGTGCTGTTCATTTTTATCATTTTGGGGTAAATAATTTTCAGTCAAAATGGAAACATGATATTGTGTGTGTATGCTTGCTTTTTATTGAAAGTTGTTGGTTACATATGAGACATTGTACTCTCAGATATGCCAACACGTCTTTCAAGAATGTGTTTTGTTTCATAAAATTATTTGTTCAGCTTGAGTAATTTCATTGTGCTTATGTTATGGACAAACATGGAATATACTTTGTTTAAAATTTGGACTTGGATATTTTATTATCAGAATCTTTTTAAAATGTATCGTAGTCAATTATTTAGAAGTAGCATTATATGTTTCATGTGTACTCTGTAGATTAATTTTGTGTATGTATGTTATTATAATTTATTTATTTTAAGCTCTGAGACCGTTTCATTCTAAAATTGAATCAATGATGCATGTTTCATACTAACTAATAAAACTCTACAAGTACCATAGGTAAAGAGGAGAGACGTTCAGATTTTTTTCTATGATGCATCGCATCATGTCGTGATGCACAAATATTGAAAAAGGCACTCATCCTTGCTTTCAATTTTGCGTATTGCTGACATTAAGTAGAATCTGTACATTTTGCCAGTAGGTGCAACCAAATATTTTCACAAAAAGTTGATTTTGGCAGGAATTGAGTGAACATGAATACCCATAAATATGAGCTAGTTGCTAACAACTCCATTAGTCTATCCACGACTAGTACTCTACCCATTTTCAACTTGCAATCATCTGTTTATTAAAGTATTTGTGTACCTCGAGGCTTAGTGTCTTGCACAGAGTGAATTAGATTTTTCAAAAATTTCACTTGAAGAACAGATACAGATAAGTATCTCCAAAGTCGGTGGTTCATTTCTGGTATTAGATGGTTTCACAAGGCATACTAACGTTGAATCTTTGCAAATGGGCAAAAGTTTAGATCTTCATACAGTGGTTTTAGATCACTGTGACTTATCAATATAGAATTTAATATTGAATCAGAATGCAGAAAAAGCATATAGAAGAGACAAGTCTTAGAACATTATTAATATTAGCTATTATATGGTAGTGGTCCATTAAGATAGATATATAATCTCTTTTTTAGTGTATACTGATTTATTAGATGGTAAGCTAACCCTTTTTTGTTTCAATCCTTAAATTTTATCCAACTGACTTTCTTGACTGTTGTGTTCCCTTCCTCTATCCATGCATCAACAAAGCCTCATATAGTGACATCAGGTTTTGTGTTCCTTGCTTCCTAGCAACCTCTGACATGGAGAAAGATGAAGCTAGAAGGAATGGCACAAGGGATGCCCAGACACAGGTCAGTATACAGCTCAACCTAGGACATGATGGCAGTGGCGACTCCCTCCAGGGTAGGTCACTTGATGTTGAGAAAAACTTATTACCTGGTGCTATTGTTAATGTTGGTGCTATTAATTCCAATGAAGATAAGGTGAGAAAGAAACCATGTGCGTTTCTACTCGGTGATATGACTAGATATAAAAGTACTGGGAGTCCTACAGAACTTGTGCAAGATGTGTCTGACTCTGAGGAAAGTAGTGTGTGGAACCCACACTTATGTGATGATGACTATGTTGAAAGCACTGATTGGGCCGATGATCCCGGAGGTGATGCCAGAGCTGATGCTATGAAATCAGCAGAGGTTTGCCAAGCATATGACACAGCTATTGCAGATTTTGGAGGTGGAGGTTATGGCTCAGGTAAAGATGACACACTGGTGTCTTCTGATAGAATTACAACTCAGGGTTATCCTAGCCCATCTCCTAGGCTGGTGGATGCAGGTTTGAATATTACTGTTTATCAAGGTGGCCAGTCCAGTAGACCCGAGAGAAAAGTTCAGATGAACTCGAGCCCTGGTATGGCTGGGTTTGTATATACCCCAAGAATGCCAAGTACTCCAAGGTATGATTATGGGACTGCACCAAGCTTTGGAGGAGCTATGGGAAAATCAGTATCGGAACTTGATAGGCTAAAACATTACGTAACTCAAAGATCATCAGAATCGTATAACTTATCTCACAGAGATGATTTAAACATGTCATCTTCCAGAGATGATTATAACATATCCCCTAGAGATGATTATAATATATCACCCAGAGATGAGTATATGAGTTTAACATCTCCTCGTGATGACGTTGCTAGTAGTCATTCATCCGACTGGTACGATGAGCAGATTGGTCCCATGCGTATAAGACACACATATGCTGGGCCACCGCCTAGTGTCAAATCCAGCGTCCCACAAGGGGGCAGAAATTCCAGAAAATTCATCAGAAATGTGGCCCATCCTGGACCAAGGCATTCCAGACCAGGATGTGCCTTTTGTGGTAATTATGACCATGTGTCTATGGAATGTCAGACAGTCAAGCAATATGCACCCAATATTTACCAGGAACGTGTTGAAAGAGACCCAATAGAAAGAATTGAACAACCCAAGCAAGAAAGTCAGTTTGGAAGGAAGATGTATTGTAGTCATTGTGGTAGAACAGGCCATATTAGCTATAATTGCCGTGAAAGGCTGACAAGGCCATACAATTTCTTTAAACGTCCTCTTGATGATTATGATTGATAAGAAAGCAAACTTTGTTCAAACCATAACCATAAATATGATTCCAGGGGCCAATCTCACTAACGTTTAGAGATGATTGCTAACCCCAAAAGTGATCGCTAAATTGTTGAAACTACTCTCCATTTAGCAATTATTTTTGGAGTTATCAAAACAGGGTTAGCGACCAGCGCTAAATGTTAGTTAAATCGGCCCTGAGTTATTCCAAAGGTGGCCTTACATATTTTTTTATCACGTTGATATTCTTTTGATGTTACTATTTATTTAGTAGAAAATGCCCAGTAGAAAATTTTCTTTTTATTTTCAATTGCAAAAAAATATCTTTAGAATAATTATATTCTCCTGATATGTTGGCAAGATTAATGGTTCATTTGATCCACATAGCATACAACCATTTTTGCAAAAATCTGTTTTGATGATTGCTTTGAGTTAAGATATTGGGTTGATATACATCTAACTTTACATGATAACTGAAACTCATGGATATAGAACCTCAAATGTGTACATTTGTAACACATGGAAGTTTAATTTCTGATGTAAATTCATAACAGCTTTGAGGTGCTATGCAGGTCTTGAAAATTTGAATATTAGCAGTGGAACATTTGTAACAAAATCTAGCACTTGTGTTTTAACTATTATTTTTTGTGTTCTCAGGTACTTAAAATGTGTCTAATTAATGAAGACATGAAAGACAATTTGTGATGGCTCTCCCTGAAAGGGGGGGACTTTGAAGATGATATCAATTTTGATTTTTTCATTTCATCTGTTGCCGCATTTTCTAAGCTTTAAAATGACACCTTGTTGAAATTGATCAAGGTGATCAAATTTTACAACAGAAAATTTGCTGGAAATTCATATTATTTTCTTAATTTTTTGCTGCCTATTTTGCCATGTATCTTGATAAGTTTTCTGTCGCAAAGTCCCCCTTTTCGGGGTGAGTCATCACATTTGTAATATTGTTTATCTAAGCATATAGAGTGTATCTTAGCTTAAGAACGGGTTGGGCATTTTATGTTATCAGAATTTTTGTATTAATAAATTATTAGTTAATATGGTTACACTGTATATGGCATCTGTTTCAGTATTAAGCTTTAAGAATTGAAATCAGTCAGGCCAGGCAAGTAATGCAAATTATGGTGAACATATTGCGTAGAAATCCCTCTTTCATTCTCTTCTTTTATGTGAAAACACATGCATATTAGTTCTCTTCACTTGCTGTAATGTTTATATGTTAACATTGGACAATAAGCTACATTGTGTACATGTAATTTGATTGGAAAATATTGATGATGACTAAATGCATTATTGCTATTTTTCTTTGCTGCAAAATGACTAGTTTTCTTGATTATATGTCTAGACTAGAGGGTATGTATTTATTAGTTGCTTCCATATATTGGTTCTAAAGAGATACCAATGAATTGGGATCTATGAGAGACAACAATAATTGTGGGGTTATTTTGCAAGCTTGAATGCAGTGTGCATAACAGACTTGTTTTTCCACCCAGTCATTTAAATCAGCAAACTGTGATCAAACCTTGAAAGTACAAACCAAACAGACTGGGTATTATTATGCCCTTGATACAATTATAAATACATTGGAAAGTGTAGAAAATCATTTTGCATCATGATCAATACATTGTTTATGTTATGAAGATATTTTACATGTACCCTATCTTATGAAAAGGTCAGAGAAACAAGTTAATTTTTGATACAAACACTGACTGTACCATCTAACACATACTGGATTGCAGAGAATGCCAACTGACCGTTTTCATGTTCTTCAATATTTTCTTTAAAAATATTCCCCTAAATATTCACAGGATTTGAATCTTGACATGTTTGTGATTGTCAATTTTGACTATGACATTCTGTGATTTTGAAATGGTATCAGTTCAATTAATCCAATAATCACCAAGAAGTTAACTCCATTCGTAGAATTTGTAAATGCAAGTTTTAGGTTTTGAAGAAATAGATAAGTTATTTTTTGTGTTTTGACATGATATCGGATTTACTAAAACAGTGTAAAGTTGCTTCATATCTTTTTAATTCCTGATCTTTGTAGTAATGACCAGAAAGAATTGGAGCATTATTTATGATTGACTAAAAATTATCAAAATATGTTTTAATGTGCCTTGAAGATTCTCCAAAATGTTGATAAATTGTAACATTTCCATTAGCTTGTTTTCCTTTTGTTGCTTTGTTACAACGTTGCTGTACCAAGTCAGGGATTCTTAATTAATTGGATGTGATTAAAGGGTAGTAACGAAGCTCGTGGCTACATTTGCACATCTGATTTCTCCTTCATAATTCAAATTTGATTCAACTGTTTCTGATGTATATCAATATCAAATATTTTACGAGCTAATTCTTTGTGCAAGGTTATGTCTGTACAATGGTAAAGATTGAAATTTTGAATAAGTAAAATAAAGTCACCATGAAGCCCATGATGTGCTAGCAAGACACCGCTAGCATGTGGTTTGATTTTAGACACTTTGAAGATGCAAACCAGAGGCTAGCAAGTTGAAATAATACCAACCTTTAATAATTCTACCTTTAATAGCGTCCCCATTAGCATCTAGCTAGATGCTAGTTGTGTCTTGTTAGTATATATCATAAGCATTTTAAAGTAACCACAACTCATACAGATTTCACTATTACCTTAAACAGTTGGAAATCATTGACCACCTATTCAAACCAAAACAAATAACAAAAAATCGATATTATTCTGAACTGATTATGAAAATTTTTTTTTCTTTTTCATTGTGTTCATTTGTCTAATTTCACCTGCAGTAACAAAATTAGACATAAGCTAGAGTTCAAATTCTGTTGAATTGGAGTATTAATTGCAAGTAGATATTTTCATATAATAACCATGTAAAATGACAAAAATGAGATATATACAAATTCTGAAGGTACAAGATAGAAAATGCTATGTAGATTATATTGTTAGAAACTTGTGAACTAGAACTGGTTGCAAATATTTTTTTCATAAAAAAAACTGTTTTATATCACAAGTGTGTTTTAAATTCCATGTTTCAAGTTTTTGTAAACCCTAATAGAAGAGGAGGGTTTCTTTAAAACAAAAGGCAATTTGCCAATTTTGTAAACCCTTTCAGGATTCAATCCTATATGTATGTTGGCTATGGCCAGTTTGACTAACTGCTGATAAACTTGGCAGTGTTAGGTATTTTGCTACCTTGTTTTCCCATTATTAACATGATATTGTTTGTATAAATGTTTGTTTTAACCATTCCAATTTATTTTGTTAACAATAAAAAAGGCATACCGTCCAAATATCTTGATGTGTGTACTTTTTTTATTTTTCAATTATTGTATTTACCTGATGCTAGCTAATTTCTATATCAGCAGATGCTGGAGTTGTCTAAAAGCCACAAGTTGAATCAAAAGTAGTTTGGTCGGACAATTGCAATATCAGCACTCACGATTTCCAGTTAATTTGCTAAATGTTTAAACGGATTTCACTTAGACCGGTTAAACATTTAATTGGAAGCTTTTATGATCAAATTAACTTGTGTTCATAGTGTAATCATCCAGTAAACACATCATTACTTGGTAAGCTTAACTTGTTTAAAACGTCACAAATTTCAGATTGTTATGACAAAAACATCACATTTATAATGGTAATAAAGAAAGTCACATTGTCGTTTTAATATAATTTACTTGGATCCCGATCTGTAATAATTAGATATATTTGCTGGAGTTTGTCTATGTTGAGTGACTGTTGCCAGTCAATTGCACACTTCGGTTTCTTGTTGAGCAAAATTTCTAAACGGTTAACCGGTCACCATCCGTTTATATGTTTAAATGGATAGTATCGTTAGCCTCAATCAGTACCAAGTATATAAGAAAGTTTAAAAGCAAAATAATTCCAAAATATACTTCCATAATTTTTCTGAATCTTGAAAATCACTATTTGAATGTTGAGTTAGTGTCTACTGCATTATTTTCACACCATGTAAAAAATCTGAATATTTTTTTCATTACAAGAAAATTTAAATTAGATGACAAAATTGACAGCTTGTGAACACTGTAGAAGTATGTTTTGGCTTATATAGAATTACCATCTCCAATTCCCCATCCTGAAATATGTATTGATAAGACTGATTCATGGGTAATAAATGGAATATGTGACGGGCCAAAGGTGTACACCTGTAATCCAAAAGTCAAATAAGAGTTATTGGTATGGGCGGATATCCCAAATTTGTGTCAATCCAAGGTTTGGTTCAGAAGTTGAAGTCAAAATATAGTCGACATTCAACAAAATTTTTGCTACCAAACATTTGGTTGTGACGACAAAATGAGGATTGACTTCAAATAAAATAACTTCAACACCGAGTTGAGACCAAATAAAACTTTGCACTAAATTACACATGTGTTGAATTGCCATATACATTGCCTCAATTTTTTGATACCGGAATATACTTTAAATTCGACTGCAAATATTTGGTGACGTCACAACCAAATGTTTGGTAGCGAAAATTTGGTTTGAAGGCCGACTATGTTTTGACCCTTACAGCTAAAAACATAACAACTAGGATCAGAATGGCAATCACAACATTCAATTGCAATTCAAGATGTTCAATGCTGTTGTATTGTAAAAAAGTTGACAAGTATCACTTCAAAACTCCATGGCAGTACTAGTACTTATGGTGCTGGATTTCAACCAAATTTAGCAGATAAGATTTCCATATTCAAGTGTTCAAAATATATACTCTGTAAATCTTGAAGTATGCAACAAGCAGCCGATTAACGCACCTAAACTGATATGACCATACAGGGAAATAAATTAGTGTGTATTTCTCGAGTCATAACAACATACCAAATCTTGCTGAATATTTAAATAAATTTATGACCATGTTTGTCCGTGTGTTAGCAATAAAATTAGTCCAAAATAATACCAAAATCATGAACAATTCATGTAAAAAAATATTAATACGCAGTGATTTGACCTTAATCAATCAATAGTCTCTTACACAATACAAAACCATCAGTTCACAATGTTGTAAAATACAAGGGATATACTATGGGTCTTGTAACAGAGTCTGATTGCTTGTTGCATACTTAAAGGTTTATAGAGTATAGACAAATTGCTGAATTCTAAGATTGAGATAGAAGTGATGGAAAAGTTCACTGTTTTGTTCTTGTCCCACAGATATTTTTGAGCAAGTATTATATATGACATGGTCATAGATCGTTGAAATTTTCACATTTTAAATACTTTTTCAAACTAAACAAACTGATTTGTTGAAAATATACACATAAGGAACCCAAATTTTACTTTACCTCCAAATCTCCCAACCTTTTTCAGTCATTTTCAACACAGCAAGACGTATCTCAAAATTGACTTTACCGCAATGATCTACCTTTCCATGTGCTGCAACATAATATATTTAGACATGGGCAGTGCGTTGTTATGGCAGATGCCCTGGTTGTTCAAATTATGTTTTCCATAACTGGAATTGTTTTATTGCGTGACACCACCTGACTGTAGCTTCGGTTCCAGGGATAACCACACTCAAATTTAAAACCTTAATACAGAAGATGAAATTATTTGCTAGGCCCAATTTGCTTCAAAAAAACTCAAAATATACTTTATAGATGAAGCAACACTGAATTGACAATCATATCAAAACATGGCACTTGTCGAAACCCACATGTTTCTCATTTCGTGAAACTGAAAAACCCTGTTGTGCAGATGAATATTCTTTTTAAGAGTGATCAAATATCAATTCTTATCTTGCTTAGTGTGAACTTGTCACATCATGATGCCATTTTAAACTATTGGGTCATCAGTAAAACGGAATATCCTATTTCTGGCGTAGAATAACTTGATGTTGTTAAAATGTCTCGAAATTAGACATTTGTAGGTACCGGCAAGTGCCATGTTTTGATATGACGGGTCAAATATTGACTTACCAATTAGTGGCCCCAGAATTTAGAAAATGAGTTTTTTGAAAAAAATGCTCTTTAATTTGAAAGAAAGAGCTTTCCCATATTCATCTAAATTTGTGACCGTCCATCCCAAACCAACCATAAATGCCACCTCTTGTCATTTTCACTTTTTTACTTTTTAATTATTTGCAAAGACCATGTTTTCAGAATTAAAATGACACATTAATGAACTTCACACGATTTCCAGAAGTCAAGTTATGGTCCGTCAAAGGTTGTCAGGGAGTAAAACGTATAATAACTGAGATAAACACAAGCAAACCCTATATTTTCTGTTGATTGTCTTTTCTTGTAGTAAGCACAAGGATTAAGAATCCGTCAAAAAAATCAATTTTGGCAAATTAAGATCTTGACATGTGTATTTTCACCTGTAGCGCAAAATGGAGTTTCTGGCATTTACGGCTTATACAGGCTGGACAGCCACAATTTTGTTTACATCTAAAATAGTCTGCATGCAAATAAAGGAATCATATAGAAACTCATTTCAGTTCTTTTCATATATCATGATCATTTATTAGGTCATATCACTCTGTAAAAGAAACAACCTCACATCAAGTATATTGCACATAATTAATGTTATTATACAAATAAGTTGATTTTCATGGTGTTTTAACATATAGCAAAGCAAATAATAATAATAATAATCTCTATATATTTTTGCAGAATTATATAAAATGGATTCAATATCAATCCCTTAAACAAAATACCTTTCTCTACGAGAGTTTCCTGTTTTCATCTGTTTCATGAAGCTATATCTTGTTTTGGGTCAAAAAGGATGAAAGTGTAATAAAAAGTTGTTACGGTTGTTGGCAAACTAAACAGGAAACCAAATCTGGGGCCCCAGGTTCAGAGAGATTTGACCTAAACCGACACAAGTTGTTGGAAGTAATTTCCAAAAATGAAATCAAGAAACAGATGTTAACAACTAGTTGCAAACTTTTTAACGCCACAAGAACTGGGGCCGGGGGCTACTTCCTCAAAAAATATTGCCATTGTTACAGAACCGGAAAGTCCACAATGCAGTAATGACACTAAAAGAAAATTTCCGAATGTATTGTTCTGTAATTAAGTGACATGATTTGTTTGCAAAGTCACTGTTAAAGTCCAACTGTACTTAATTTTTTCACAAGCTACCAAATATTTGGTACAACAAGTCTTTGTTGTTACATAAATTCCAATGTATTTTCTAATCAATAACGGAGGCTTGTGATGAAAACTACCAAATGTGTGACATCACATACAAATAGTGTGGTGCATTGATTTTTCACCAAGCATCCATTATCATTAGAAAATACATTGGACTTATATTACATTTTGATAACAAACAAAAACTTGCACCAAATATTTGGTAGCTTATGAGAACTATAGTCTAGGCCTCATCTGCATACATTGTTGATATAAACTAAGCATAAAAATAAAGCAACCAAACTCAGTAAGATTGATGGTGTTGATAGCTGTACAATATACAATGTAACAGATACGTATCAAAAATAATAATAATACAATGATGACAATGATGAAAAGAAATACATGTGAGTATAGTAGTATATCTAGAGAGTTGAGATTCCATATGCTTGTCAATGACTTATCACTTGTTTTAAAAGATTGATACTGGTAGGAAGGTTTCATTAAACAAGGTGTCACTGCAGCTGTAAAAATGTTATTGCCCAATTGGCTAAAATATTGTAGACTACAAAATACTTGGTTCTTTTACTGTTGATGAACTATCATGAAAAGGATTCAAAGTGAAACTCTTGTTTGCTTGTTTAACTACCAAATAGTGTTATCACAAATTGTATGCTTTTAGCTATACTGCTGTCCTGTCCCAGATCCTCCAATAATGTATAGAAATAATTATTTCCCTAGAGGCATCCTTACTGATGAGTTGTACCTTAATATAAGTTGTGTGTACTTATTATAAAACCTCTGCAAAATGATTCTAGGGAATACAATTCGTTACTTGGTTTTCAGCATTTAAGAGTTCTATGACATGTAAATAAGTGCTTGGGACATGCACATTTGTGATGGCTCACCCCGAAAAGGGGGACTTTGCAAAAGAACACTTTTCGAGAAACTGGTGAAAATAGACAGCAACAAATAAAGAAAATAATAAGAATTTCCAGCAGATTTTCTGTTGTAAAATTTGATTGCCTTGATCAATTTCAACAAGTAAGGTTTCATTTTAAAGCTTAGGGAAACCTATAACCGATGAAATGATAAAATCAAAATTGATATAATCTGCAAAGTCCCCCCTTTCAGGGTGAGCCATCACATTTATGATACACTGTTTCAAATCAAATGACAATGAAGTAACCAGACTGAAAGTAATGTAATATGAAGTAGACTTCACACTATTGGATGAAATATCCCATTTTAAGGTGGCTTAACACAGATAGAATTCCTTATCTATTTTTCTTGTTTTTTGATATATGGTTCATATGTGCTGATCACATTTCTGAAATAAAAAGGGGGTCACCAACTTAGTTTTTGAGAAAAATCCATTTAAAAAACACAGGAGTAATGTGCAGGGTCTTATGCGTGAATATAAAAATGACGCAAGTGTACAATCGCGTTTTATTAAAGTACAAGATACAGGACGCCAAAAGGTACGCTACAAGCCTGGGATAAATACTTTGAAATTGTGTCCAACACTGCTGATATCAGCTCACTTATGTCCGACGCTGTTTCTGTGCTAAGCCACTTTAAAATACCTTGGTCAAAAATATCCTTTTTTGACCAATGTATAACAAATTTTGATGTCTATCACCATAAGTGTGTAACATACATGAAATAACATTACAATAAAGCTATATTATATAACAAGACACAAAAATAATATATCACACACTAGTATGAGATCAAATCCATAAGTACAGTGGTCAGCAAATCCAAGTCAGAGAGCAAGTTTTTGAAGGATGATTTGATTTGAACACATTATAGTTGTTGGATTTAATTCGTGAACGCGTACTCAGAGCCTTGTGCGTACACGCGAACTAAACAACCTTGAAAATATACGCTCGCGTCAGGGATCACTGCGTACTTGCTACAAACACGCGTTCACGAATTAAATCCAACAACAATAGTGGTCGAAATTGATCAGTTGTCTTAAATCACTGATGTCTTTAAGATTGACTTACTGTATTTATTTTCGCGAAAATAACTACACCGTGAAAATTAATGTGTAATTGTTATAAAGGCGCGAAAATTAATACACGCAAAATGGTCCAAAATTGGCTGTGCGCGAAAATTACTGAGCGTGAAAATATTGCGTTTACAGTAACTTGGTTTATTGATGCCATTGACGGCAGATTAACTTTGTTTGGGAGAGACATCAAGAAAATGATCTTTTTCACAGCAGAGGTCAATAAGTCAAATTGAGAATTGTTTATAGTCGTGTGTCTGCCACTTTGCAAGTATTGCAAGAGAGGATTTTGCAATGGGTAAATATGATGAAATCTAAGGTTTGCTTGTATGAAAAATAAGAAACTGCCAAACTTTTTAAAATAGATCCTACTTTATCAAGATAAATAACAAATTGTTAGTGATGCGTAGGCTGGATAGAAGAGTTGTGCCTTCATGAAAAAACAATCAACACAATGTAATTACCTTATGATTATCTTATGACGGACAACCACTAACACCCTGGTCACATAACCACCGGTCTCCGACCGGTGTCTGGTAATCCGAAGGTAGCCGCAATGCCACTATGACATCGTGAATGCTTGCGAGCTCTTGCAATACCTGGTCGGTTACCGGTGGGTCACCAGTCGTTATTAGACCATAACTGAAGACATCGTATACAAGCCGCAAAAGGTTTTAACTCAGAATTAAATTCTTGTGGCATGCTTCCGACGTCGCTACGGCTCATCACAGACACCGGCCGGTGTCCTATCGGTGTCCGCTGAATTCTACCCGGTTTGACGCCGTAAACACATCATAACCTCGCTGCAAGGTTATGTGACCAGGTTATTAAACTAATCTTGTGGCAGAACTTGTTTCTTGATTACCTTGTATCCATGATTATAAATTAAAAAAGCAAATTCAAAAGATTCCGTTCTATTGTTCTCTAAAATGGACAACACTTTGTACCATAGTAGCTGAATTGACAAAGTAATTGACTCAAAAGTTTGTTGCAAGAGTTTTACTTGAATAAGGTTTAGATTACATACTGCACAATTCTTAGGTTTTTGTGATATATGTGTAATAACCATATTAGTGAACTTTGAAAGCAACATGTAGAGGTAAAGTTGACTCAGAATGTATTTGTCCAGAATTTATGGAACATGAGATAAAAAGTGAAAAAAATGTATAAAAATCATCCATTTTCTGATACTACATTGATTGAAAATATCTTCCATTGCATTGCAACAGGCAGCAAAATGATAGTCTTACCAACTAACTAAGATATGCCTTGAAAAATAATCACTATGTATTTTTCTTCACTTTCAAGTTGTCATTTTGTGTGAGCAGGAAGTAAATCAAAACAATACAGCACACAAGCTCAACATCAAACTTGTGTGAATACAATAATGGCAGTGTTGAAAAGAAGACATCATGCAGCAGAGAAACATGTTTGGTAACAAATTGGATTAATTGCGGCCATATAAAATTTTTTGGTAGAGCCATCAGCTTCAATAATATTGGGTGAGAGATGATATTTTAAACCTCATAACGAGACAACTAAACTTTTAGTGGCATTGTTTTGTTTTGGTTTCAATATTATATATCATTCAAATAATTGTTGATAACATTATTGTGATGAAAATGCATGATTGTAATTCTAAAAGACATGCTTTTGCTTGCTATAAATATCATGCTCGCAAAACGATGTAACAATTAATGTAAGATATCGCTCCCATGATGCCAGGCCAGTGCCTTATTTAATAATAATAATAATAATTCCAGCATTTATATTGCGCCAATTTGCCTTAACTAGGCTACTTGCAGCCAATGACGAGCATTTAGGACTACCAGCACTTAGGTTGTGATATTCCAACCCTACACAGCTCCCCAATGCACTCGGGTCGACAAGGCAAGTATGATAAAGTGATTTTGCATGGTTCACAACACAATGGCACTAGCGGGGGCTCTGACTCACAACCCTCTGTTTATGAGTCCTTCACTTATTTGTCATTAAGTATAATAAATGGTTACTTGATGGGAAACACAAAATCCTGGGAGTAGGTTTTATGGTCCCAGACAAAATCATTTCAAGTAACTATTCCAAAACATTTTACATCAGTAAAAAATCATATCTGTATGATTTTCAATTGGCAGTTTGTTGACACAAAACCATGTTTGTCAAATGGCACCATGCTTATTAATTGCTAAGATACAATTACTTTCCACTAAAATCAGTTTTTCAAGTGAAATTAACAATAATTTTCACCAAAATATATTTCTCCTCTTTAAATACATTTTGCATATTGAGTGTGTTTGTTGTTATTTTCTAGTCAAGCTCTTCCATATTAACCAAACTTGTTTCTATGCTGGTATTATGTTAATAAACATTATTATCATGCATGGAATAAAATGTTCTCAAATAAAACAAGCAAGTGGTACAATCCATAAAAGCTAAAGTCAGGGGAGTTACCCATTTTGATAAAAGAGTATACCCCCCCCCCCCCAAAAAAAAAAAAAGGGGGGGGGGGGGGAGAAATCAACTTAACAAGAGGAAATTTCACACCCTTGTAAAGTATCAAATGGGTCTCAATTTGCTATTTTTTTTTAACCCCGATGCTCCACTTGAGTATCATTTGTCCTGATATGAAATATGCCAAATTAAATGGATACAAAATTAGACCCATATGGGAAATTAATGAAACATAATTGGCCCTGCTTGGACCTCTTGGGAGACCAGTACTTATGTATTGAAAGAGTTATATCCAGAATCAAGAAAGATTAAACTAACAGCAGGCTCAATAATGTAAAGTCTCAGACATAATTATACAAACTCAGCTACAATCCAAATAAAAAAATTTGGCACAATGTTTAGAATATCAGCAAGCAAGCTACACAGGAAGGGTGCACTTCTATCATACCCATTCTGTACCAGAATCCTATGCTCAATACTACACTGAGTCCACTTCCATTAGAATAGATAGTATGTGAAATAAGTGGTCTTGGTCTAACATTACACTTGTAGTGTGGAGACTTGTTTCTCGTGGGCAGTCTTGGACCCCTAGGTCTGAGACATACATCTCTAGATCTCTTGTAGGTAGTTTTGGACCCTGGGTCTGAGAACTACATCTCTCGTAGGTAGTCTTGGACCCCTAGGTCTAAGACCTACATCTCTCGTAGGTAGTCTTGGACCCCTAGGTCTAAGACCTACATCTCTCGTAGGTAGTCTTGGACCCCTAGGTCTGAGACCTACATCTCTCGTAGGTAGTCTTGGACCCCTAGGTCTGAAACTTAGATCTCTCGTAGGTAGTCTTGGACCACTAGGTCTGAGACCTAGATCCATCTTGAGAACACAACTCAAATAGCAGCTGTGTATATAACAGCCTTGGACTGAAATAATATAAACCACCATGGTTTAACACCTGCACTGACGAGTTGATCATACATTTTGACTTCCACTATGAGTTGGTTACCTTCTCTTATAACCAGAACATTGCAACATTCTCTCCACCCTCTGCACACCATCTTTAGCACTAGATGACAGGAATCTGTTTCCTTATATAAACTAGCGTCTACATGCCCACATGCAATCATTTCAGTACACATGCCTTTACATGTATGTAGTTCTTTTCTGGCACTTTGGTACAATTCCATCGCCATAAAATGGCCATTCAAGCAATGACTGGCCGGCACATTATCAATCCATCCTTATTTCAGTAATAAATTTGGTACTTTACTGCTGGTTTGTGGACCCCCTACAAGAGCTCGGAGCTGCTTGAGTACCATGTCCATAAGCTTCTTGCGATCTCTCTCATTCTTTTTGAAGGTTGGCAAGAATGTCTTTTTCTTCTCTGTGTCCTTCATCCTGCAGAACAATCACAACCATTGCATTATTGTTCAAGATGTTATATTTAAGAACTATTATTAAACAGACAAGGAATACTGCACTCATACCACCACAAAGAAAAGCATGTTTTTTGACCATTTTGGTAATTGCATGGGCATCCATATTTATTTATGTCAAAATGGAACATTTTAAACAGAGTTCCTGCTGAAGCCGTATTGTGCGCCATATGCACAAGAGCCAGGAAAATTGGCGCAACAGGTTTCTGAAAATCTGTGGGAATGATATATTAGCCAATTTTTAGGCTCAGTCCGTAATTTTGGTGTTAGTACCTCTTCTAATTTGTAAAATTGGTGCAGGCCTAAAAACCTCAGAGTTAACACTGATTCTAAACATTTTATACCAATTACCCATCCTTTCCTACTTGATGTAATATAGTCAAATAGTTCTCATTGTCATTTCAAGCCAGAGTGGCTAAAATGTAAATTAGAATGTTTAAATGATCCATTTGTTTGCTTACCAAATAAAGTTAATGGAGGAAATTGTTTGTTGCCAACAAGATTTGATATTTTAAAGCCACTTATCTGCTGTGCATTATCAAGTATGTGCCTGACATCAAGATATTAATTAACTCCAAAATGTAAACCCCCAAGACGTGACATGGAACTAAATAACTAGTACTTGATAAGCCCAAATAAAATTATTTGTTTTTCTCAAACTCTCACCAAACATGAAAAACCAAGGTGAAATGCAATTTTCTATGTTCAATATTATTTTTCCAAAGGTCAAATATTGTTTGCTGATTTTGTGTTGCCTCGCCTTGACCCAGACAATTGGACCACGGGCTGTTGGGACATAGATTTTCAGAGGGTTCTTTCAGAGAATATATCATATCATATCATATCATATCATTTTATTTGCCAGGTACATATAAATATTGCACAAATATAACACATAAAGAAAATTACACAAAAGGTATGATTACACATGAATTTTTACATTAAAATACAAAATAAAATTATTAAAATACTATTATTAAATTACTAGATATGTTTCAAAGAAAAACAAGGAGACAGAAACAGGGAAACCCCAGCAGGGAAAGCCAAATAGTGAAAAGTCACTTTTAAATTAATTGGTTGGAACCTAATGATTCCCCACAAAAACAAATGCAACTAGACAACTCCAGAACATCTATGCATGTACTGGCCCCTAGGGATACAATAGGTATTTACAGGGCCAATACTATTCAAAGGTATTTCTTAAAGTCACAATGCATCCATGTACCAATTGTGGTCCTTGCGATTTCTGCAGTTTAGTCCTTGTACCTTTTATAATTTGGTCGCTAAGAGTGATATACATTTGGGCCCTTTTGGCCTAAGGCCTTGGGCCCCTGGTCCCAAGACTACCAACAGGCACTACCTCTAGTCTTGGACCACATGTGTACAAGTCCTTGTACCTTTTCTAGTTTGGATGCTAGAGGTGATTTTATACAT
>JXSR01S003516.1:65771-78107 GCA_000969725.1 Ophiothrix spiculata
TTTTCATTTATCTTTTAAAGCTGGAACAGCTGGAATAGGCCTACTAAACTAACTTATCTGCATAAAAAATTGAATTGATTAAATACACATAAATTGTTATAGCCTACAAATACATGAAGAATACAACATGAACGCACGCAAGCAAATTATGCAAAAAATGAAATAACATTATTAAACATTAAAAATAAAACACAAAATAGCATTGCGCTAATCCTACATATAAATTGTCATATGGTAGGCCTACACAATAAATGCTGTAATATAAATAATGTGTCGACAAAATATTCCTTATAACATGGGCCTATAGACATGAAGCAGTTATTTTTTGATAACCTCTAATCCCCTAGCTATAAATTAATTGTCCATTGATTGAGTAGTCTTCGGGCATAATATAATGTGTTTTGTTTTTCACACTTTTGTACCTTGTTGTAAATTTAATGACAATAACTAAGTCTCCATTCGTAAATAACTCTCCATTCGTGTATAATCACGAATGGAGAGTTATTGTATTAACGCTCCATTCCTACAAAATAATGGAGTGAAAACACAATAGGGTGAGGTCTCAGGTGGGTGTTAATATCTTATAACTACTGTAGCACACCTCAAGAACTACTGAGGTACAAAATTTTCAATAGTGCAGAAGTTTAAAGGATGATCATCAAAGTGAAGGTCAACTTTCCTTAACACCTACTGATTTTATTACATTCTTAGAAAGTACTTCCAACTACTAACTAATATCCATAACCATATTTGTTGAACTTGATCATTTATAGTAAAACAGACAATTATTTGTGCTTTGAATTTCTCATTCACCGAAGAATGAGAAAATCAGTGATAGTGTTTCTTGAAATAAATCACTAAATTCTTAAAATTTAAACGTCTTTGTTACTAAGAATATATTTCAGTGAAGAAATCATGTTCTTAAGTATATCAAACCTTTCTAAAAGGATAATATTTGCTTTTAAATCAACAGCCGTACATTTGGAATCTCAAACTTTAGGAAAATGGAAACACTGCTGACAGGAACCTTATTAATGAATTTGGCTGAAAATGGTCTTTTTGGAGTAAGTGATATGATTTTGTTTGTTTGTTTTGATTCTGTTAAGGTCTTCCTTTGATTCAATAAGTTTTCACAAGTTTTCGTATCCAAGTGGATCATGGCTAATGCCTTTAATCCATCACTGAATTTTGATTGAAAATGGTTTTAAAAATCACAACATACACCTTACCAAACATATATTGTCCATTAAAGTTTTGATAAACGTTTCCCAATTACCTCAGTAAGTCCAAGTGAATCTCTCTTGATGAGTTCACTAAGGCAGCCACTTAACGTCCTAGTTAGCAAGATGTTGGTAGATTTGCGGATCATGTCGTCTCGTTCCGTCTGCGCCAGATGTAAATCTTGTGAGAACTTATGACAAGCATAGATGAACTCCTTGATTTGATGGTAAACCTTGGGGACAAACTCTGAGAACGGTAATCTCCTGGGATATGAAGACTGAAAATGAACACACAATGATTAAGCCTACTTTGATATATATATGATACAGAACAAATTCTTCATATTTACATACAAAGTATGGTGTAAAACTATCAAAATTCCAGGCTTATCTGATTACTTGATAACAGGTAATTTGCCAACATTTACTTTTTTATTTTATTTTATATGGGCTACACATGAAAAATTTTAAAGGCATCTGAGGATTTTGGATTTGAACCGAAGGTCTATTAAATGTCCCCATTCTTCCCTATTTGATTATATTGTTCTCTTGGAAGGTGTGCAGCTAGTATTCTTAGTGTCCTATGATCAATTAATAACCTGCGTAATAGCGCGATCAAATCTAATAAGATTATTTTTACTTTTACGCAAACAACTGCGCGGTCATTATCAGGTAACACTGACTTCTTATAATGACCTGAGTATGTGATGTCATTAGCGCCTGAATGGGTTTTCTCAAGCGCGCGTATGCACCCCACATTACGCGATGATCGTCATGCATGGACTGATCGAAATTATCTTATAGGGATAAGTAGACCTTAAAGTAAGAAATTAATTTAGTAAAGTATTTCTTGATACATTTACGCTTAAAAGGCATTAAAAATGTCAAAAGAGCGGTTATTAATGACAATAATAACTTTGCACCATCTATTTTTCAGTCATAGTGTGAATTCGTTGGTGATTGTTTTGGACCTCGGTATTTTTCTTCGGGAGCTGCGCTCCCTCAGAAAATACCTTGGTCCAAAACAATCACCTCAGAATTCACACAATGACCTCAAAAAAGATGGTGCGCAGTTATTATTGTCTAAATCTTCAATGTTTTTTTTTTCTTATTGCCACTTCTTTGTTTAGAATTTAATGATTTTGCTTAGTGTGTTTAAATACTGGTAATACTTAAGAAACCACCAATATTTAGAAGCAGGAGATCAGTAGTTAGAGCTAAGACACCAAACGATGATGACAGAAAAGGATTTATTATTTCTTAGAAAATGTGAGTGCTGATTTGATTAAATGTATTCTTTCATAATTAGTACCATCATTAAGATTTTTTAGGTAAAGAATAAATACCATGTAAATGTATTTTGTACCCGGCACATCTTCTAAACCCAAACAAATAAAGAAAACTCTAAAAAACTTTATGCTTGTGATGCTAACAATATTTGATATCCGATATTTGATATCTGATATAGGTTCTTCTCTCACCTTTTCTACAATTTCATCTGAGAATGGGAATGTCCTCATCAAGGCATTATACTCCTGCTCAGTCTGTGTGGCTATAGCTGTGTAGTTGTCTGAGTCAAAGATGTCACTGCAATCAAGTAAGAATGCAACAGAGTCAGTCTATTTACACACTAAAAGACATCAGCAAAAGCAACATATTACTCTAAACATTGAATTGTTTAAGCTATGCTTTACATCATTTCTGTAGATATATGTGGGCTGCTCTGGCAAAATGAGAGGAAAGTCGCAAATCTACTTTTTGAATAAATGGCATCTAAAGTACAAATAGAGTGAAAAAGTCAAGTTTCGTTTTTTGACCTAAAAAGGTGTTTACCTATAACTATAGTTTTGAGGGTCAACTTTGCAGGGAAGTGCAATTATTCACGGTTAATTGATTGCATGTTGCTATACACTGTAGTAATCAGAATCTTTGAAAATGATTTGCAGCTAACTTTTGTTGCAATATATTCAGTGGACTGCTTTGCATTTCGATCTCTAAAAGAAGACAGGAGAAAGAAAGCGTGACATATTATATATCATTCTAAAGCTGAGATTATACAGAATTAAAATATGTCAAACTCAATTTTGAAATTTGTGACTTTCCTCTCATTTTGCCAGAGCACCCCTCATATGCTCTAATTGGAATTGTCTGCCGTGCATATTTCTGGGATTGCCTTGGTGGGTTATTGCTCTTTCTCGCATATTACATAAACTTCACATTTATAAGACTATTGAATGAGATTAACTGTACCTAATATGCCTGTTTTGATGTGTGCTATATGGGGTTGTTTGTGCAATGCTTGACTTGTGGCTGAGGACATGGGTGCAGTGTTCACTTGGTGATGTTGGGTAATAATTGCATCATGCAGCCATATATACAGGGCATTGACAAAACACATGCACATTTCAATGATTCAAATTCGATAAAACATTTAAAATTTTACTTGCATATAAGAGGCTTAAATGAACTGCTGTTTATAAATGAGAAACCTTAAATGGGTGCTCTATTTTGTTTGTATTGAATAGTAAGTATAGAATATATAATAATATTGCTATAATGCACAACATCTCATCAAAAAAATCATTATTCTTGCTATGTTGATAGACAAATCGCAGGATAAGATTTTAATACTAGATTTCATGATCCAAAATTGAATTGTGACATTACAGCCTACATTTCTAGACATCCTGTTTATATTTGACCACAAGTTAGTTATGTACTCTTGGTTTCTGATAAAATAATATAGGAAGCTATCCAAGCTTTGATTACACACAGCTTCCTAAAGCCTTCCACACAGGCTTCAAACTTCCTACCAGGTATCTTCCAAAAATATCACACAAAAAGTGCCTAATAGACACTTTTTGAAGTACAGAACCAGGTTCAATTGCTATCAGCTAAATTGCACTGCCTCCAATCCTTAAGACTACTTGATATGTATTCAACACAAACGAGTCTTTTATTAGCTTGTCTTGACATTTAACATAGCATTACACATTTTGATCTCCAAAATGAATAAGGTGGTTTGTACTTGACAAACAAGGAACTATCTTTAGAAAAATTCTGGCTGCTATTTCTGCTGATTAGAGCCATATCATATCAGAAAAAAGTTTTCAATCCATTGAGATAGATATCATTAGTTAAACCTGACAATCCCAAGTGTGCTGTGCTATATTCAGCAATGGCAAAGGCTATTCGCAACGGTGCAAATTAGTTTGACTCCAGATCTAATTCGCACCGAGACTAATCCTACCTTTTGCCCTAACCCTACCCTAAGTTCCCCAACCCTAACCCTAACCGTCTTGGTGCGAATTAGATAGGGAGTCAAACTAATTTGCACCGTGTCTCGGTGCGAATAGCCAATTCCTTCAGCAATATTGTTGATCTCCTCTTACAATTAGTACAGCGCCACCTGTTTTTCAACAAGATCTGAATACAAAGTTTGCATGACAAAATTAACAATGTATCAAATATTAATCAAACCTAAATTAATGAATCTTAGAAAAAATTCAAATTTTACACAAATAATACAATACTGTAATAGCATTCCAGAATTGTACTGCATTGAACAAGAACATGGTGTGAAAGAATAGAATAGATGCTCCTTTTTGACATACAAACTGATGTATTACAGATTTTGTTGTGAGTATCTACCACAAAGAACCGCTGATGTCAGCCCTGTACAATACGAGCAGTCATAAATACAGAATTTTAACCAAAGCTAAGGGATTCCATTTATATTGGGCATTGTAAGATGCAGGGAACATGCTTGTCTGAGATAAACTGAATGTATACTTAGTGCAAAACCAAATGCATAGAGCATTGGCCCATAAGTTTTTGAGCTTAAAAAACAATTGTAAACATGCTCCATGTATTTGCACTTCGCGTTTATGTTGAGTATAAATTTCATTAACTGTACAAAGCTGGGTTCATTGTTTCTTTGTGATAGATGGTAATACAAGAAAGAACATCATGTATTTATCAGTCAAATTAGTCCACAAATGTTGAAGTACCCTTGGAACTGAATATTTTGTTGGTTATAGACGGTTTCTACATACTACATGATTAGATTGTGCTTAATTGTTTCATAATATAGATAATATGTATGTGTCTAGACTATTGTGTTATTAGTTTATGGGAACAAGACTTATGAAAATGAATGAATGAGCATCGTGACCGGATATTTGGAGTCTTATTAGTGCACATCAAAAGTCACCCACCCATTAAAACAAAGCATCTGTTGGGACTAGCTTTCACAAGTTTCAACCATTACTACCGCCAGATCAAAACAAACCTGTAACAATCTTACCTATTTTACAGCTACTACACATGTACAAACACAGAAATATTGTGAATACTTGGTAGAAGCAGAGGAAATAATTTCAAAGTAGCAGTGCCGCTACAATTAAGATTTTCTTTTCAGAGTATACTCATACTTCTGAGTATATTACAGCAAATAGACTTATCCACTTTTACACATTCCTACTCCTCATTATCCATCATTACTAAGGTCATTCACCTGGTACAACTCAAATTGGTGGACATGATAATTTGCACAAACTCAAATCAAAGTTGTGTCATGCATGCAATAGACCAGTATTGAAACATGGTATCAATGTGTATTTGATTGGAAATTTGTGCTAATTTTCTTCAACTTTGTCTTGAATCAAATGCATGGCCCAGTAATGACCGACATTGAGATGTAGGATTGTATGGATTAGCCTTTAGCTTTAAATCACGACAGTGTTGCAGGCTGCAATAATCTGGAAGTGAGTGTGAGCATCAAATAACAAAAATGTGTGTTTAGTTCTGACAATTTACTCAAAAGTTCAAATTGATACTGTGATCTGATTGACCATTAAAATAAGGATCTTTTCAACGCCATGAAGTACAGAATGCTCTAAATCTAGCATTGAGATAGATCTGGTTTTGAAGATATCATACTTTAGGATCTACAAGAATCTACAATTATTCTGACATTCATTTTTATGATATGTGTACCGCCGCGGCAAAAGGGTCCAGTTGTCGGCTCGTACATGTTGCTCCTTGTAGCATATCTAATGTATGGTATTTGTATCATCAGATATGCTACAATGAGCAACATGTAGGAGTCGACAACTGGACCCTTTTGCCGCGGCGGTACACATATATGCATATGAAATTGACTTCTTGCTAATTAATAAGAAATACAAAACAGCAAATAAACACATTGCCTTTGCTATTTGTCTCTTTCAATATTACGTTAGTCTTAGAATTCTCTTTTAAAATATTCATCATATCACTTCACTTCATGCACAGAAATCTATCTAATTAACTGGTACAACATTTAATTTCCAATTTCATATCCATTCTGAAACGAATATTTTTTGCTACAAAGTGGCTAACAAAATAAACTTGTAAATATATACAACATATCTATGTACAAAGCTCTCATCTATATATGAACTTTAACTTGCCCAAAGTTGAGATTGTTAAAAAACAATCACATTTTGATCACCACCTGAATAAAAATAGTTTATTCCTTGTGTCTTAATCTTTTCTTTCTATTACATTAAGCTTACTGAAACAATGACTAAAATAATCTTGGATAGCAAAATAAACTTGTCTAAATTCTTCTATACTCTGATTTAACCCTTGCTACACCCAATTACCAAAGTCAAATCTAAAAATAAACACAGATTTATAAAGCCTGGGATTGAGAAAATAGGAGCATGCAGGTGCAATGCGGGTTGTACCTATTATAAGCCCTGGTTTTAAGATGTCATGCTTTGCAATATTATCAAACTAAAACATATACAAGAAATTCATACACCATATCTAAATTGTAGCTAAGCAGAAGCATATGTTTGAAATATCTTAAATGGGAGGTGTGGCCCGGGTCAATAAACGGCATTCCTAGCTGCATGATGTTTACATCTAAATATATTTTTCAAATGTTAATGGCTCTTTCATTGATCTATTTACAATACAAATCCCTGTTGGGTTCCAACAATTTTTACTTTTGTACATGGTATCATTTGGTATTGCATACTTATATTCTGAAGTCTTGCGGTGCTTTGCAAGTCATTAGGACACAACAAAGTTGTTGCATTATTGAAAGGTCATTAGGCATAATTTATGGAATGAAAATCAATATTATCAATATAAATTCATTTCAAATTAAATAAGCCTATTTCAAATGTTCATGACGCATTAGGATTATTTGATTATTTTCACCTCATTTTCAGAGATTTAAGACTGTACAACATTTTGACCTGATGCCTACATTGTGACAACCACAACATACTTTTAAATCTACTGCTGCACCCAACATTCAAATAATTTGGATACAATACAAAACCAACTTACAAGGTTTTTGACTTTCAAATTGCTTTTCAAACAGAAATATTAAATAGATCTAATCTAACAAACCAGACCTGTGGCCCAAGGCTATGGCAGATCATTATACATCAACAACATTAACTGTTGAACTTCAATTATAACTCTAATTTCATGGCTACTTCAAACACAGAAATTCATTTTAATGAGAAAATTTCTCTGCACTAAGTAGAGTGAGATTGTTAAAAGGGTAGTACCGAACAGATGCCAAGTTTTAATCTGCATTTTTGATATAAGTTTGCTACATAAATTGGATGATTGGACCTACCTTTTGGGATCACTGTGTGACCTGCAAGATATTAGTTGCAAGGAACTCATTCATTCATTTTGAATCTTAAAACAAATGTCTTAAAAACATGGTCATTATCATCAACATTAGTGCCGCTATGTTATCATCAAAATGAAACTTGTATGATCTATTTCACTGGTGAAACATTGCAAATGGACAGTTATTGGACACAACCAAGTATCGTCAAAATATATCTTTTGATGATTAATATCACTATTTATTGACTAAGAATGTTCTACAAATTGCTTGGTGACTTTATTCTGCATTTGTACTGATCGTCATACACACTGCAGGAAACAAACAGAGATATCCTACTTCACTTTTTATTGCCATATGGTCCTTTGTAACTAAAACTAAAAAGCATTTTACATAGACTAACCAATATTTTCTTTTTACTACATCAATATTGACATGATCATTTTGGTATTACCCACCTGAATACTTGCACCCATTTCTTCATTAGAATCTCATTATATTGGTCTTTCAGTTCAAATAACAATTCATATACAGGCACAGTACCAAAACCATAACTCTGAAAAATAATAAAATAAACCTGGGTCATAAACAAACTGATATACTACTGCATCTACAATGCACCATACATTCACAAGTATGTTATATAACGATTTGTAACTGCCATCCTACAGATTCTTCATAACAAAATATCTGCTTAACTAGCTCAAACAGTAACTGGTTGAGTACACGTAATAGTTTTCAAAAGTTGGACGAGATTTCAACATGAGGTAAAATGCACATGCTCAGGACCATTAAGTTAAAATGTTAACACTCTTGAGGAGGTACCAGGTTTGGTTTCTAAATAAAACTCTTGAGGAACAATTACTTGACCCATGTGCAAACGAGATGGCAGCAAGAGTTGACTGCTGCCTAGTATGAAAGATTGTTGGTTAAGTCTTTAGTGAAGCTTAAGAAATCTTTAAAAAGCACTCTGGCAAGGCTTAAGCAGAAACTATTTACAAAAGCAGAATAACAGGAAGAATAAAACTTAAACATGCTAAGCATGACATCATGATTTGTAACATATTAGGCCAAGAAAAAAAAGGTTTGTCTCAGAAACTGTTTGCAAAAAAACATTTTTTTGGCCTTTTGGTAAGATTGATTGTCGCAAATAAATAGAGTAAGATGATTACAAATGATCAAATACAACATAATTCAATATACACTTTGATCTATTTGAGTTTTAGCAAGATGAGAAAACATGAAATTATTTCATGCTTACTTTCTTCGCAGGTGGGTCATTTTAGCTGATTTCAAAAGCAGCTAAAATCCTATACTACCAGTCTTTATTAACATTAACAATATTGCATCACATGTACTTACATTAAGTGTCTGTGAGAAGAGAACAACTTGGTCTTTGACTTGCAGTAGTAATGTTGCATCTGTACAATATGCCTGGGACAAAATAGGTGAAAAACAAAATATTAGTATGCTATACCAAATATATCAAGTGATAGTAACTACCAACCAAGTTAGTATATTTTAGGTATTACCCAGAATTTAGGGTTAGTTTTAGATTAGGATCAGTTAACCCTATCTCAGCCATACACCTTAACCTAAACCCTTACCCTCAAAAGTTTGCTTAATTGGGACATAAAGTACACTTGCAAATGCTTGGTTGAAGTTATCTCTTAGATTGCATTATAAACTCATAAAATTCTAGCTTACACACAATGCGATCTTGTGTTCAGCAAAATCTTGCATATCATTTATGGATAAAGGCTGCTCTACATACATACTGTTTTCAACACTTAGTTTGATTATCTGGTGACAACTTATGGTCAAAGCAGGGTCAACCCTAATTTTTAATCAAATTCACTCAAATTTGTAAGTCATGAATCTAAGATATAAATCTACAAACAATGTAATAAAAAATCCATATCATTTGTTCTCCTTGTTTTCAATAACCAGAGAGCCACCGGCTCAGTAACCCATGCACGAAAGCCCGTTAGTAAAAAAAAATGACTTCAAAGAAGCATTTTTTGAACATTGTTTTGTTTTAAATAGGGCTATAGAAAATGGTTAAAATCAATATAAAAATCATACACAAACTTGTTAATACAAAATCTATACTTTTAAACCATAAAATATCAACATAGAAAAATGTGCTTCCTTGATGAGATATAGGACGTTTAAGTTCAGACTTTACTATACTTTTACATACAAATAGACATTTCAAAATCGCTCAACCGGATCTATCGTATACCAAATTCTCCGAATTCATTATATATGATGCGTCATGTAATTTTAGTAATTTGAAATTTTGAGAGATTTTAACCTTACCACACCACCCCCACCACACCCACATCTATGAAACAATAAATCAATATTTATAATTGCTGAATTAATGCATATTGTCATATATTTTCAGTATATTTTTATCAATATATCTATGCTAGTACCATAAATGTAGCACCTTCCTATGGCCGAATACTGATTTTTTTTTATTATTTTAAATAATTTGACCTTTGACCTGTGAACTTTGACCTTTGGGGGTCAAGGGTACTAAAAATATGTTCGGTATATTTTTATCAATCAATCTATGCAAGAACCATCATTCCAGCACCTTCCTATGGTCAGATACTGATTTTTGATCATTTTTTTAGTAATTTGACCTTTCTTGACCCCAATGACCCCCTGGATGACCTCCGATCAAAAATTCCTGACCACCCCGAAGGAAGCCCCACCCAAGGATGCCTCAACCCAAGTTTCGTCGAAATCGGTCGAAATCTGTAGACGAAGAAGCGTTTTAAAGAATTTTGGAAAGCGCCCTCGTTTGACCCCCGATGACCTCGGGTCACAAAATCGCGAACACCCCCGTAGCCCCTCTACCCAAGGATCATCCTGTGCGAGTTTCACGAAAATCCGTCGAAGCATATACGAGAAGAAGCATATTTACGAAAGTTGAACGATAGACCGATAGATAGACCGATAGATAGACCGATAGACATGATCATGGTTAGATAAACCCAGGCACTGCGTGCATGGGTTAAAAATGTGTTATGTAGCAGCAAATTTGATCAATGAAATGCTCTTTATCGTATACTTTCAATAAAAAATTATACTGGACTTATTGCACAACTATGATGATAATGATACTATTATAAGCTAACTAATTACCATCACTTCTGTAACGTCACAGGCTAAGCTACGGCTGTTTGAAATAAGAGTAGGGGAACCTTTCCCGGCACTGGCCCGTATGTCAAAATACGTCATCAACTCTAGGACCAGAGTATCGGCATTTACGTCCAAATATATGGATCCTGCTGATTATCAACGTAGAAGTAGAAGTAATGATGGAGATCACTTGTTGTTTATTACTTACCGAATTATTTCTAAGAACAGATGTGATTTTGGCAAGAGATGTATTCCATAAGTCGTCTAAGTATTCCCTAGTTACAAGGCCTTCAGTTGTGTTCATAATGTGATCTTCTACTACAAAAAACCTGAAATATATAGATTGGATGGTATATGTTAGTTACAAAAAGCTGAAAAGATGATCTATTTTGATTACATTCTGATACCAGAGTCAGCCTTTCTTTCATTGTTTTTGCAACATTGAGATTATGGGATATTTCAAATGTGTGCAATCTAAATCTCTCTGTACATTCACAAAACATTTTTGAAACACTGACGCTATATCATTCACACAATGCTCTCAATATAAGACCACTGCTTGAACAATATATCATAAGCATTTACTCAGTGGTCATGATGCGAGCATATATTTTATTGTTGTTTAAGTTGTAGTGTCTGCATCTATAATCATGATTTTGAGAACCAGTTCATTATACAAAAAATAAATGTTTTTGAGTGCAATGGTACAAATATTTCATGAGGCGAAAGATCAAATGCTCCATTCAAACGAGGCAAAGCCGAGTTGAATGGGGCATTTGATTTTTCACCGAATGAAATAATTGTTCCATTGACACGAATACGAAACATTCATTGTTTTATATGACTGCTAAATAAATCTTTGTAAACAAAACAAACCGAGACAACATCTATGGTACTGTACATGCCGGCTTTAATGCAATGACTCATCTTATGCTTACAGATGTTGCGTCTTACCAAAAAAGGTAACAATGCAATGTACAGTGTGTCCCAGAATGTTATAAAGATTTCAACGCTTCATAATTCAAAAGCCAAATTATTTCAGACAATGAAACTTAATGACAATCATGCAAAATGTCTTGACTTGAAGTGATGCAAAATAAAGAAAATCCATGCATCCGTTTTCTAGAAGTGAGCGTTTGAAGCTCCACAGGAGTTTGGACACTTTTCCCAGTTTGGGTAAGTTGTAAAAAATCCATGGCAAAGAAGAACGCCATCTTTACAGACATAATATTTCCAAACATATTTTGTTTGTTAAACTATTTAACTGGGGTCTGATTACCTCTACGATGTTGACTGAAACTAATTTGCATACCTCTCTCG
>JXSR01S003517.1:35350-51092 GCA_000969725.1 Ophiothrix spiculata
ATTTGTGGCAAAAACTAGTTTTAACCGGCAAAAAGCCAACTCTGGGTAGCTTGAAATTAAAAAAACTGACTTTACTGGAGGTTCATGAAGAACTTATATAGAAAATATATAGAGACAATATAAACACAACTCATTAACTTTTTCGTTTAAAAAATTTATTTACAATGTACAAACGAGTTTGGTCAAGAAGTCACAACCTCAATACATGTACTCCAAATGTTGTTGATATACATTATGGCTGTTTTAATAGAAAAAGTTAGCATTACTTTCAACTTTCATGATGGAGAAGTTTTTCATTGCACACCAAATATAACTGGAACTGAGTGTACAATTATATTCACGATACCAGTAGAAATTTGATCTCCTGAAGTTATGGTGTGGGTTGTTATGGCCTGGTCCTACTATTGCTCCTGATCAGTGTTCCTACTAAGGTTTGGGGGCTTGCGCAATTCATCAAATTTTTACAAAATTGAAGAGGCATTTGCGCCAAAATCACCGACTGCGGGTAAAAATTGGCCAAATAAACAAAAAAAACCACATTTTCAGAAGCCTGTTGCGCCAATTTACACGACTTCTGTGCCAATGGCGCACCATATGGCCTTAGCAGGAACACTGATGATGCCATCCCTATGCATTGGGAGTGCATCACCAATGCATTGCAAGAGCATCGTGAGAAATGTGTACGGTACTTGCACGGGAATTCATCACAATATTTTTTGGGCGATTGTTTTGCAACTTTTAACTCCTGAAAATTTGTGCTAAAATGATTTAGTTTTAAAAGTTTTTCTTAGGCATTTTGGATACTATTGGCTGAATAGGGGGGATTGGATGAGGAGCATTTGTAGTGGGCCCACTGTAATGTTTATATCTGATATGCTTCTGGAGAACAATGCGAAAGGGTGTGTTTGTAATGTTCTCCCTAAGCATCAAGACACCACCAGCACAACACAGCAAAGACATCAGGAAAGCATCACCATTGTTTTCTACTTTGTTACACATCGATGAAGCCTTCAAAGATGCCCTTGCGATGTATCGGTAGTTCCAATAATTGTAACCGAGGACAAGTGTCCACAGTTACAAGAAACCTGTGTTGGAAATATATCTGTGGAAATATATTGCCATAAGGTTTGAAATCAAATATTTCAAAAATTATAAACCCAAATAAGTTGCTCTGAACATAGACAATTGCAACATCTATTAATAGTGTATAGAATCATTACAAAAGTAATTTAAATCCAAAAATTAAATTTATCACCCAAAATCTGGATGTAACAAAGTTGAGGTTGTCAAATTCGGAAACCCAATGTTACAGCATACAAGTAGTAAGTGCTACTGCCAATAATGTATCTGTTTAACAATACAAACACAGAGATTTAAGGAGTGTTATAAAGAACTCAAATCAGAATTGTGTAAAACAGGCTTTTAGAATGGCAGTGAAAATCTCAAAACATGCCAAACTGTAAGTGTAATGTTGTTAAGGATAGATGCTCTGGTACAGAAGGAATGTTTACAGTGACAATACTGTACAAAACGTTTGGTTATCTACATTTTGCCATTTACAAAAACACATGACAACAGAGAGTCCTTTGATGGTCATCATCACAACCATTGATTTAGAGGGAAGATGTTTACAAGACTTGGGGGTCATTTGCGATGGAATGGGGTTAATAATAATAATAACTGGTTGGGTATTGCGGGTATTTTTTTTTGGCCAATGACGCATTGGATCTTGCCGTAATACGCAAATATTGGACACACACTTACATATTTTGTGTCTACTTTTGAACATCATCTGCGTAAAATAGTATAATTTGCGTAATTGGACTCTACGTGGAGCCAAATCCACGCGCCCAAAGTTGACTTTGGTCGCTAAACTCCCATTAGACAATACCCACATTTCGAGTCCCATGGATGATGGCACTACTACATTATTTACATTAATCATATACACAGTCCGGTATCTCCCCTCCAAATCTATGGCCGAAATTCCAAATGGTGATCTTAAAAACTATTTGAAGATTTCAGCAAGACATCAGAAAGCCAATTTCTTCATGAGCAGATAGACATGCATGTCCGTTTCTACACCGTGCAGATTGTTCGCATCACCCTGTATTCGCATCAGAAGACCTCCATAGGATATGTATGCTGATCTGTAGCAAAGAAAAGACAGAGAGAAATGGGATCATAAGTTATGTGATTGGTTACCCTTCACTTCAATATGTGGCAGAAGTTGGGAAAACATTGCAAATTATCAACCTTAATGGAGATGTTGTCACAACACCCTGAAATCAACATTGGGCTATAACATAAAACATTGAATAACAAGTCAAACAAAAATGGCTAGAATACAGAAATACAATGATGGGTAATATCCTAGTATTACACAAAAACACTTGTATAAGTAAAATATCTTTGAAGTAAAAAAAACAGAACTAATGCTCTGACGTCTAAAGATGACGCCAAGTCAAAAAGGAAAGAAAGCTCAGTGTCAGTGTTTCCGCTAAGGCCGTATGGCGCGCCATTGGCGCAGGAGCGGTGACAATTGGCGAAACAAGTTTCTGAAAATGTGGGAGAAAGTTATTTTTCTAGCTTTATTTATTGAGCCAATTTTCAGCCACAGCTCATGATTTTGGCGGAAGCACCTCTCAAACTTTGCCAACTTGCTCGAATTGGCGCAAGCTCAAAAACCTTAGCGGAAACACTGCTCAGTGTAATTTGGAAACTTTAAAAGGAAAGATTATATTATTGCGCAATGATCATGTTTGCTAAACTTGAAAACTACTGTATTTTTTCAAAATCAAAGGACCATCTACATCAGGGATTCTCAACTAGCGGCGCACTCGCCAATTTTGGCGCTTTGACAAGTACTGATTGGCGCTTTGACACTCTCTAAAACAAAGAAATACATTATGAATACACTGAGAAATTGTTTGGTGCTTTCCCCTACAATTTTTTTCATCTATGTGGCACACTGTATGGACTAGTTGAGAACCCCCGATTTACATTTTTAAAATCAAGATTACTAGAAGAATCATTCCATGCTAGAATCTAGACATGACTCTGTTGACATGATCATGACTTTACCAGATTGTCAAAACGACAACAAAAATGTTTGAAATCCATTTGACTTGTAATACACTTGTGACTTTATGTATACTTAGTTATTAGTTTCATTTTAAGACTAAACCCACAAAGATAGTTGCAAAATCAACTGTTTCACGTTTTGAAACACTGACCTGTAATCAAACTAAACACTACAGATGTCAGTGGATGAGTTAATCGATTGTAACTGAAATTCTACACGACTGCCCAATTTAAAGGAGATCACATGTCCAACAAACATATTCATAAATGTGCATTTTTTGGATCTAATTGATAAATTCAGCCAAGTTCCATGTTTTGTACTCAATTCATCCAAGGCAAAATAATTTTATAAGTTGAATAATTAATTCATAGCACTATATTTGGAAACAAATGTCCACAAGAAGATAAAAGATCTGGTGGACAACACCTTATATTGCGTCACCTTCACCAAAAAATGAAACTAAGCACAAATTGCTTGATATCATATCACCAAAGTAAATACTACGTGGTGATCAGCGATAATGAATTCTATTTTTGGGTCATCGGGACTTCCCATCATGGTAAATTTTAAGGATTCTGAAGGGCACCCCATTTCAAGGCAATTTTGAAAGGGCACACTGTTTTAGAAGGCAATTACATGTTAAAGAATAGCATTAGGCATTGCTAAGTAATAGGGCATCAAGGCAACTGGTAGGGGCACCGACGGCATATGCCTTTGGTGCCTTCGGTTAAAATTTACCTTGCTTCCCATATTGTTTGTTTCTGGGCTAAAAAAGATTTGAGGTAGTAGGCTATTACTACCATGCCTAGATTTCTGATCCCTGTTTCAATTTATTTTCAAAATATTAAAATTTTGTTACGTTTTTTTTTAAGTCAATCATAATATCAACTTATTTCAATGCCTGCTTATTTTTCTGTTCACTTCATATCATGGTAATCGGAGCCAAATTTAAGATGAACACAAATGTTGCTTGCAATAAAAACCAAATTTAACAGGAGTCTCCAGTTTGAAATCTTAATAAAAATGTTTAAATGATATACTTCTTAAATCCATGTGAAATCATCTAGGCGTGTCCCTTTAATTTCTATGTTATGGAAAGAGTTCAAATCACGCAAGTACCTAGTGAATGGTTTCCATTATTGGTTTTACAATTAAATCATACCTTTTAAAATTGACATAAATTAATCATTCGAAATGGGCTATGACCTTAAAATTCTTCGGACCCAATTTTGTAACATCAAAAGTAACATATCTTTTTCAGCTACTGCTCTGTAGCCTAATTCAACAATAAATTTTATACCCCATTCAGACAGAGCCAAAAAGTCGTCTTTAGTCGTATTCGAGTTATATCGAGTTCAAAATTAACTTGTGTGAACAATTCAAGTCAACTTAAGTCGTCTTTCAAAAATTTGTCTTACATCAAATTTTCAACTTGCTAAAAAGCAAGTTTAGTCGCGTTAGTAAGTCGATGTAACGACAACCGACGACATTTCTCGTCGTAAGTCGAGTTGAATTCGTGTCTACTTCTACAGCGCATTGACCTGAAACGAGTAAAGTTAATTTCAATTCGACTTCAAAATCGTAGCATGTGTGAACAGTCGTAAGTCAAGTTACTAATTTTACCGCATTTATTTTTTTTGTTAGGTTTTCAGGAGATTTTTTGCTTTTTTATTTTTATTTTTCTTGCATCCGCGTGCGCATAGCCTTTTTAAACTAAAAAAACGCGTAGCTCTCAGGGTTTGGGGCCTTAGTAACCTGAGACAGAGTTCTTTTTTTTTTGGCCTGATTCAATGTCGTGTTTGAAATTAAAAATGGACTCAATATCAACTTAAGACGACTTCTTAGTGTGTCTGAATGGGGTATATGTTTATACATTACAGGTGCATTAGACAAAAATTTCAGAATGTATCTGCAAATGATTTACACTCTATATTCGGTAATGACTGTCAAACACAAAATATTGACCAATTTTGATCAAAACCTACACAAATGTAAAAAAGTATAATTTTGTTTTTTCACATTGATCTTGGGTAGGAGGATATTCTCTAAAGTTTCATTTATATAATATTGCTTATGCTTCATAGATTGCTGATAAATCAAAATAATTGTTTAAATATGTCAGTTTCTCAGACCTTATTTTTTACATAGGTATATTCTGATGAAACTATTTGAAACATTTTTATCCATACAAGGGTTATTTTTTGTTGTTTGGGTGAGTTACTGGCCAACCTTGGGTGCCTTTCTAAAAAAAAGTTATGAAAAAAAACAAAAAACACCACCAATTTATGTTGTAACGTGAATCATTAATTGTTCCAGTATTTGATGTATGTTTGTTAGATATTCAATAAAATGGGAAAAAATTACATTGTGTAAATAATGAGTGTGTGACTTAATTTTGAAACCGAAGCCAAACCAGATCAACATTGAAAAAAAAAAAAAAAAAGCAAAAAAGAGCTGTGTATCTTTAAAGATTGCATGATTGGTCAAAAATTAACTATGTTTTTGCCTTAGGCCTAAAAAAATAATTGTTTGATTGGCGTAACATAGAAAAAAAAATAGGGTCTAGGTAGGTCGGATTATTTTTTTTTTAATTTTTAAAAGTCTAATGTTTCACATACAAGAACACAAAATATACGACACATATACAAAAACATCTTCACTTTTTCTGTAACACATCTTTTATTTGTCATTTTGAATGTTCTGCAAGCCATATCTCGGGTCCCCATGAATTGATTCCCATCAAATTTGAGATTTGGAGGTTTTTTACCATGCTCAAAAAAATAAAAATATTTAGGGTCAGAGGTAAAAATAGGGTCGGTCGGGTTACGCCAATCAAACATTTTTTTTATAGGCCTTATGGGAAAACAACTTGCATATATTAGAGTTTTGAAGTAAAAGTTTGCATTGTTTGAAAACATACTGATCTTGTGAGCAAATTTCCAAAAGACCAATACAGGTTAAATATATACACCATGGCAAAAAGATGCAGTTATCACATCACTATAAGTGTGGCGCCACCCTGTCAAATAATGCAGTTGTCAACTCCAACATGTTGCTCATTGTGGCATACCGCTACACCTTTACTTTAAAGCATTTTAGTACATTTGTGAAGTAGACCATTCCCTAAAATGAAACCTTAATTTGGGAGTATTTTTTCAAGTGATATTTATACATGTATTAATAAATAATATATCAAATTTGGTGGCAAAAATGTAGGGTTAAAAAACAATTTGAATATGCACCTTTAATTTGGATTTTTAATTTACAAAGCTAAAATATCATCACAGTCAAGTGAAACAAGTTTTACTTGGAAATGAAACTGATTAATGTGTAAATATCATATGACTCAATCCAGCTTTTGTCTCCACTTTGTCCATTTCAGATCACAAGGTGGGTAGATTGGGGGGGGGGGGGTGTTTCTTGACCAAAAAAAATATTACACTTACCCATTTAGACTCAATTACCGGCACCCATCAATTTACCAATTTTATAGCAAAACTGCCCTATTTTACTCATTAGGTGCTTCTAAGAAATTTCCCCCAATACACTCAATTTTGAGGAATTCAGCGGGTGTGCATGCCATACTTTGATAATTCAAAATCTAGTAATACCTATATTTTGGTCAATTGTTTGCCTCTATTGATACCCATTGTCCTAAAAAAAGTATCCAATTTTACTGGAAATTCAAAAAACAATTTCCCTAAAACACAACCATTTAGAAAAAGCACTTTACTTTATCTTAAATCTGTGACTGATCACTACACCAAAATCTTTAATAAAGAACCCCAAAAGGTAGGTACATGTATCCCATGATGAGAACCCCATCCCCATTACAATGTGTGAGAAGACTTAGTAATGAGCATGCTATTACTAACAGAACACATTTACAGTAATTAAATTGTCATCATTCAAAATGACTGAAACCTCAAAACCTGTTATCTCGGACAATTATCTGAGAAAAAGGTAAGCAAATAAAGCGAGGCGACTGCGGTAATGGAATTAGGGATTAAAGCAAAAAATGACAGGACAAAGACATCAAATATTCACAATTTTGTTGAAATTAAGTGGTGGCAGATTGATCCTAACTGAAACCTGATTCCGTAACAATGTAAATTCTGACCAACACAGGGATGGGGGGGGGATAAGGAGGGGGGGGGGGGTACCATTCACTCAAAAAGGGGACCCATGCGTCAAATAATTTATTTAGGTCTGGCAAAATCTAGGGCAGAAATTTCAGGAAATAATAAAACATAACTAAAATGAACGATTGCCTTGTGGCCTTTAGGAGATTGTAATTTATTTACTTATATCTGGGGCCGATTTCACTAACATTTAGCGATGGTCGCTAACCCAGTTTTGATAGCTAACTGACAAAAAACTAGCAAAAATTATCACTAAATTATTAAAAATACTCGCTTTTTAGCGATCATTTTTGGAGTTCCCAATCAAAACAGGGCTAAGGGGTTAGTGACCATCACTAAATTTTAGTGAAATCGGCACCAGGAGAGTGAATTATCTAACTTCTTGTAAAAATATCAAGGTTCTAGTATCTTGTTTCAGCAGCACTCAATACAGAACACCCAAAGCTTTCATCAAAACTGACCAATGCAAGGGTCACTTGAAACTTCAAATTACACCACATATTTTTCGAGACCCCCATCTCCCCAGGTGTCATCATTCCATCCTTTGTGTCATATCTCCTACCAATCGTCTCCCTGAGAAAGACGAGGAAACCTCCAGGGACATGTAAGATTAGACGCATCTACACGAGATGAAAGGAAACGATAACTTCCTCTTTCACTCTTCATCCATACAAAGTAAAAATGCTGTATGTGTAAATATAAAAATCAGTAGATACCCCTTTTAAACATCCCATGTCACTTCAATGTAATCCTGTGCTAGAAGGTTGTAAGTACACATATATTAATATAGTAGATACTGCCTTTAGTTAATCGTCTGCTCAATTCTGCAGGAATCTACCAAGGTAAAATACAGCATCTTGTACGTTATATGAAATGCACATACATCAATTTTACTTGGAGAGGCAGTCTCCGTAACGCCTCGGGCGTTGAAGATGCGGCTAAGGATGCATGGCTGGTCGGATGAGCTCTGATTGCCGCCCGCCGGAAAAGTGCAGCACAAAGATGCAACAAATTGACATGAGTTTTTTCTGAGAAATGATTCATTCATTGTTCAGTTGAATTAGGATAGAATTAATAGTGCTCAGGGGAGCTCAGATTGGTGGGGTTAGTGATACTGGTAAACTCTCTAAATGAAACAAAAATTTTATTTTTATGATCAAAATGACTTCTCTTGGAAAATCATGCATTATCTTTATAGGTAAATGACATTTTGATGCTTATTGCCTAAAAATGATCAATAAAGGTGTGAACTCTTTATGTTGTTCCAAAAAACAGACAAGATATTCAGCAAAAAGCTTTACACTGTATTGACAATTAAACATGAGATTATCGTAAGGTGTTACACATGTAAGGCATGCAGAGAAAATCCCCTGATTTACTTTTCTTTTGAGAACTCTTGAGTTAATAAAATTTGGATACAAAGATTTACAGAACTAATTTTCAACAGTTTCACTGTATATACTTTTTCTAGGAAAGATATGTTCAAAAGAACACATAATCTACACCAAATCAAATCAAAATTTATTTATCAGACAATACATCAAAAAGGCAAACAATTAAAACCATTATGGAGGAGACTAGAAGGCCAATGAGGCCTGATAACTAGCCTACCCCTTACAAATAAAACTAAACTAAAACACCCAAAGATTATCCTTCCCCTTACCCACTGTCGAGCAAATTACACCCAATTTAATCTCCAGAACTGTCATAATAAAACCGTCCCGCTTGATGATAAAGATCACTATTTCTGATCAATTAGATATCTTGATGGGGACAAACTAAACCCCATCAACAGGACATGCCGTAAGCAATATTACACCGAGACGGTTTCCCCAATGCCGCATCAGACGGGTTTTCCCCAAGGGTCCTTATTACGGTTTTGACAAAATGTATGGATTGGGCCGAGTTTCTTTGTTTCCAGTCATTCACTGGAGTGCTTTGTGTCATTATGATGACTTAAGGTGATTTGTAAATCATCTAAGTGCTTTAACCAACTTGTTAAATAGACTTAAGTCAACGGCTCACTTTCTTGTTCCCTGATCTTTAGATTAAAGTGATCAAACAAGATAAATAATGAAACAATTGAAATGTCTTATGGTCTATAAAATAACCATGACATCATCTTGGTAGAGGGACAAGTTTTTCAGATTATTTATTTACAACGACAATTTTAGTGAATGGGTAAATCAATTTAGCAAAGTGGGGGTTAAAACAACTAGGTGACTGGTATACGCCTTTGATTACGGAAGTGATATACATATCGGGAGGGGGGAGCACTCAAATGGGTAGGATATGTATGCTGATAGTCAAGATCTCTCCTGCTGTTCTTTAGATCCCCTTCTGTAGTATGATTCAGGTCTTAGACCCAACTTTGATCAAAGTAATATTGTCTTTTCTGCAGTCTTAATTGAGCTCAAATCAGTTTAGGAATTGTCCCTATATTTGTCATAGAATTTTTTTAGTTCACTCGGGTTAGTTCATCAAAAAAACAAGAGCACACACATTCTTCATTGAAACTTTGCTAACTGTAGTTGGCCATCTTAAAGTTGCAATTGATGATTCTGAGGCGACAAAATGCACCTCTTTTCCAGCTAAATAAAAAGAAGAGTACAACATAAAAGCATACTGAAAAATTCACTCAATTCCAACCATTCGTTTTTGAAAATGTGTTGACACATTTTCTCAAAAATGCAAACACATTTGAAACAATAGTTTTGGGTTTGTAAAATTTTGATAAGAAGTGACTTTGAGGATGAAAAGTGAATCATGAATCTCCCCTTTAAAGTCACAACCATTGTTAATTTGGCAGACACTTAAAGGGGCTATACAACTAAAGTTATTTAATTTAGAACCCTTGCTATAGGCCATACAGTATCACCCCTCCCCTCACAATGATACTGAGCACCCCTTCAGGATATCTAGGATTTTAAAGACAGAATATTCATCAGTGACAAAACCATTTTCTTTGAAAACACAAGGAGCTATTATTCAACAATCGAATGTCTCAGAGTAACCTACCCTAGTTTTGGACGGAAAAAATAATTTGAATAAAGCATGATTTTGAAAAAATCTTTAAATGAAGATGCTCACTTATAAAGCTCTCTGAATTTGATTCCCATTTTTCTGTTGCTTAAACTGTGGGATAATCAATTTATTTTTGAATTCATATACGAAGGCCCAAACCATAGTCGGCCTCCAAACAAAATTTTTGCTACCAAACATTTGGTCGTGACGTCAAAATGACGAGTAAAATAAAATTTCTTGCTAGATTGCACATTAGTACATGTTATTGAATTGCCATATACATACAAGTACCAAATGTTTGCTACCCGTTCATACATTAAGTTCGAATGGCAAATATTTGGTGACGTCACGACAAAATGTTTGGTAGGAAAAATTTTGTTTGGAGACCGACTATGGTTCGGCCTTAACAAGTTGGTTCGCAAACCATATGTTTCGCCTGATGGAAGTTCATAAAGGATTTCAGCAGAAATATTTATTATCCAAAAATGGATGTAAAGACTGCAACCGTATCTCTTTATTTCAGTGTTTTGAACTACATGTACATAAAAAAGTTGGGTGGAGCATTTCTATTTTAGAAGCACACGAACATTGACCTATTGAGTTTTCCACTTTGTGTGGTTAATCATTAGAATGTTTGAAAAATGCAATTTTTGAGATGTCTGTATCTAAAAACCGAGCAAGTTGACTATTTATAATAAATTTTCTTTTGGATTCGTTATCGCACAAACGAAATTTTCGCTATCAACCATTTTGTTTAGACATCAAACTATGAGCGGCCAAGTTGGCGGCCATAGATGGTAATGTTGGTTTTCGACACCATTCTTGATTCCACATGCCGTTTTGGGTTACATATCAATTTTGGGCTAAGACACCATTATGGGTTTTACACTCCCTTTTGGGTATTTTAGACACCCTTGTAGTTGTAATAGACACCCTTATCAATTGTTTGACACCTTTCTCTTGTTGACACCTTTCTGACACATATGGCTGCCCATAGTAGGAGTGTGTGTTAATTTGCAAATTTTGACATTTTAATGCGGGACCCCCTTCAAAATATGGTATCACCAATACAAATCAAGAATATGAAAGACATTTTGAGAAAAAAGTTGCACAACCCCCCTGTACACACCCTTTGAAAATTTGCTGACAAGGTTTCCGAATTCGACAGGTTTTAAGTAGCAGACGACGCTTTGCATGTACAAACATACATTATATTGTACATAAAATCAATTTAAACTATCCAATATCATTTTTAACAATTAATCATATGCAAAAGTATTGAATGACAAATCATTTAGCATGTTTAAAGTCTTAATTGTAATTTTGTGGGCAAGGGTAACTTCATGTTTTGCTTATAATGAATACCAGCATACAGCTGTGAAAAGGCTTGAACAGGTATTTCCATAAAATAACAATTATGGCAAGGGTAAATGTATTGTAAGGGAAGTAATAAAGTGCATAGAAAATAATATCTGACCAGCAATAGCTTGTACATTTCAAATATACATTGTTCTGTGTTTTGCAGCATACCTTGATATTCTAGACCATTAGGCCTAATGATTTAGATCATGGTGATTAATCAAAAATGATACAAAAGTTTCCCCCAATCATGGTGAATAGTAAAAAATGAGACAAAAGTTTTCCCCAATCATGGTGAATAGTCAAAAATGAGACAAAAAATTTTCCCCAACTTTAGGCCAATATGTTTCTTATACATTAGATAAGTTCTTTTTATGCTACATATGGTAACTTCAGGAGTTCTTTTTGGATCTGTTCATATGCTGAAGATCATGAAATTACACTACAGTATTATTTTCAGGCAATGTACAAGATTGTTTGTATGTCCTATCCCTACAACCCTTGTAGATGATTCAAGTTATATGAAATTTTGAGCTCCAAGAATCTGGAACATGATAAAATTGCATGTTTAGCAATCAATTTTCTATCCTATTTATCAACCTTTGTTCTCCAAACTTGATAAAATGACGAAAGAAACTTTTAAAATAACACCCTTTGCCTCGAAAACCCTTTGTTTTATTTGTATTGAACACCTTTAACACTATCTTTAATGTATCATGTCATTTCAACAAATTTCTGAACTTCATATAATATAACCTATACAAATACATGGTGCTAGTCTTCCAAATTCGGCAACCTCATGCCAAAACTTTCAGAGGGTATATACAGGGGGGTTCCTGAACTCAAATTATTTTATCTTTGTCATATTCTTGTTTTGTAGGGTCTACTACATATTTTAAGGGGGGCCCTGCAAAAATTTTGATTTATCACACCCCCCTACCCATAGATTGATGTCAGGACAAAAGGTTTGATAGCGAAAATATTGTTTGGAGGCAGAATATGAATTGACGAACCATTCTATTCGAGGTTTGGTTTGCTGGATGGGAAACCCTTTACCCTAGATCATACTTTAGAAATCTCACAGAAATATGTACTTCTACACTGTAATAGAAGTGTCTCTTAGTTTTGAACCACTCTCACACTGATCAGTTTTGAACTACTCTCGCACTGATCAACAATTTAATCTTTACTATGACAAGCCACTAATCAGACACTGGCAGGGATTTTGTGGATAAATGGCCAATAACCATAGATTTATAGGGGAGATGCTGGACTTTGTACATCGGTCCATGTTATTCTATTCCTTTTTTTCACATTTACTCTGGAATTACCAGAATTTTAACAATTCTCCTAGTATAGCATAATTTGTTCTTGCTTTAAGGTGTATTCTATTTCTGTGTAATTTTGTCAATATGATGATAAAGAAATACACACCAAGATAAATAAATAATTATGATGGCAATTTGAACAAGGCATGATAAAAAAAGATGCGACTCATAATTATGAATGAAAAGCAATGGAGGAAGACGATGACCGGGCAAACGTCTGCCTCTCTGGAACGAGATTCCGCTGCTACTCGTCGGGATTCAACATTCATGATGTGATGTAGTTCACCTACAGCAAAATATATATGCTGCAAGTATGTTCTTTACAGACATGGCAAAATGTCAAGGGGGATTCCTACTTGGCTAAAAATAGACCAAAGACAAAGCATCCTATCGGGATTAAATAGCTGCCATATTTTGTTGAAAAGCTGCCTTAAACATCTTAGCTTTTCACTTCCAGACTTCCACCTGGTACAAAGACACGTATTACTCACATTCTCTGAGAACTAGTAGGTCTACAGGTACTATCAAGAAAAATGATATTTTGCCATCATCTATTTTAAAAATATCATGTGTGAAAAAATGCAGTGGCGTGCCAACAGGATTTTTTTGACATAGCTTTTGAAAAGTGACAAGCAAAAAAAAAAAAAAAAAGGTCTTACAAGCGCGCAGAGATCTTTTTCAAAGATTTTTAATACATTTCAAACTATATTTTTCTTTTCTTTTCTTTGGATTTTTGTCCATCTCCACTTTCTTTTTCTATTTTATTACTGTCCAGATCCCTTAATGGGCCTTCCCCCCAAATGACATACCGAACTGGGGGGGGGGGGGGGGCAGGGGGCAGCCGCTCCAAATCACTCCAAAAACAAACCAAGTCAAAATACATTGTTCAATCATCCAACCCTCTCATTGAATAACGAATGGCTGACCTGTTTAAATTACCCGTACACGCAGCAGAAAATAGAAAATAATTTACAGTGATTATTCAGCATACTAAGTACCGGTACTTTAAGGCGCTCATCGCAATTTCTCGGGATCGATGATTCACCAACTTTGTGTGATGGAATGTAACCCAAGAGTGATTGACGATGGAGTAAAGACATATCAGATTAGTTTCTAAAAAATATACAGGACGTATTTGGCTTTTTTTTTAAATACCAGAGCATCTATTGACGTTGGTATAGATGAAAACATGTAATGACTCACCCCGAAAAGGGGGACTTTGCGACAGAACACTTTTCAAGAAACTGACGAAAATAGGCAGCAAAAAATAAAGAAAAAATAAGAATTTTAAGCAGATTTTCTGTTGTAAAATGTTATCGCCTTGATCAATTTCAACAAGTAAGGTGTCATTTTAAAATTTAGAAAATGCTGTAACAGATGAAATGATAAAATCTAAAATGATATCATCTCATCACTGCAAAGTCGTCCCTTTCGGGTGAGCAATCACATATATCAGGGGTGTGATTGGCCTTTTAGAAAAAATCCCCGCTGCTGAGAAAAATCCTGAAAAACCATTGTAAATTGGTCTAGAATGATCCAGATCGGGCTGAAAACAAATACAATTGAGGAAATTTTGAATAAAAAAATCTTGAAATCCACACAAAAAATCCTGAAATCAGGAAAAATCCTGAAGAATCACACCCCTGATATATCACTCAAACATACTTGGTGAGAAAATGTTATCAATGACGTCATATAAATATCATTAATGATAACTAATTTTGATGAAATCTCTTTCTCCTTTGCACAAATTAGCTCCTCAACTGATGCTGAGTGTGACAAATGACTTACTCCTGATAAATGATAAATGAATGCAGTACAATATGCTTTGCCACAGACACATGTAGCATCCATGACGTTGTTTGCGGTTGCCGGTTGTACATGCAGCAACAAAGTGTGAGTAAGGTATTGTCCGATTTTTACGAAATGACTCATTTTGCGTTGTGATACCACATTGCCATATTTGGTGATAGATTTAGAGGATGCATTTAATAAACATCACTGCAAGTCAGTGAACTCTTGTTGCACAATTACTTTAATTTGGTTGCTAAATTGATCATTATTATATTTAATATTTCATGGTTTACTAAATATCATTTATTCCTTGTATGTTTATCATAGACTGAAACTGGTTCTTTCACAGATGATATAAGTAGTAGTAGTGCCCTTTATGGGGGTGGGTGGGTTATATCTATTATAGTGGAACCTCGTTAACACAAAATCTGTTAATACAAAACCCTGATAACACAAAACAGTTGTTTAGTCCCAAGCGTGGATTTTCTATGTGAATTCAATTGGATAACACAAAATCCTGATAACACAAACTAAAATCATTGTCCCCAGTGATTTTGTGTTAACGGGGTTCCACTGTACTTTTGTACATACTCGCACTCTATCTTGATAAAGAACAGCATATGTTGTTGACTGTTTCAAAATTGTGAAATTTTACATTTGGATAATTCATGAATGCATTTGTACAAAGAGTTTGCAAAATGAGAAAAAGCAAAACCATATTCCACTTGTTATTCCATTTTGCAATACACTTGTAAATAAACAATTCAAAAAATTAATGGTAACCCCCCTCCAGTGCTTATATACATCATTTATCTATTTTTCATGCAAGTGATATGCTTATTGCTATTTATAGACTAGACAGTGTCAATGTACGTGGTCACAAAGACAGCGTTCCGTTTCTCGACCTATCTTGGAACATCACATTCACACATCAACATGTTTTACGCATCTCCCGGACACATATATGCAGAAAACAAAAATAGGTTGGGTAATCGGAATCTAAGGCACAT